>JAYKTE010120987.1:0-23007 GCA_036873565.1 Xipholeptos notoides | reverse complement strand
ATCTCTGTGTGGATGTCTGACAGCCATACATGGTTTGATGACCCTCATACGTCGAAATCGACGGGAGAGTCCATCATCATATACACATACACACACACTGCATCTCTTGTATATCCATTTATATATCATAAATAAATATAACTAAATAAAAAAAAAAGTGTTATTCTTTTCTGATCTTGCAGATTACATCAGCCTGAAAATGCAACCTTGCGATGCTACACCGGTTCATATGACAACATTCTTATGACACGCAGTCGTGTCTGTGATGATGTGACGCATAATACGGATTCAGGCGTTACCATGCCAACCACACATTGCATTGTGTTTAAGTTCAACAATTCAGCTGGAGTTAGCACAATGTTTTCCTGTGACGATCAGCATTTATGTGATCACGTGCATGGAACTGCCACACTCTACAATGTAAGTCATGCCTTGCTTTTAACTAGGCATAACGTTCAACATAAATAGATATCTAGATATAAGAGTAAAGTAATTTCTTTAACAATTGACCCTGGCTGCAACCTATGAGAGTCGTTTCAAAAGTAATACCTTCTTATTTTTATATACAAGACTTTTGTACCAAAATGAATGCCTCCAACCTTTTTCTATATGTAGGCCGTTCCAAAAGTAATGCCTCCTACTTTTTTTTATATACAAAGGTTGTTTAAAAAATAATGCCTCCTATTTTTTTATATACTAGAGCTGTTCCAAAAGTAATACTTCCTATTATTTTATATACCTGGCTTGTTCGAAAAGTAATGCCTCCTGTTTTTTTATATACGTGAGTTGTTCCTAAAGTAATGCCTCCTATTTTTTTATATATATATATGAGGGTTCTTCCAAAAGTAAAACCTATTTCTTTTATATACTAGGGTTATTCCAAAAGTAATGCCTCCTATTTTTTTATATACTAGATTTATTCCAAAAGTAATGCTCCTATCTTTTTTTTATTATACATAAGGGTGTTTCCAAAAGTAATGTTTTCTTCATAATGGATATTTATTTAATTCATTTGATGTCTTGATTATTACCCTTTTAAAGTTATTCAGACTTCTACTCCTTTACAATTGATTATTTGGATTTAACAGTTGAGTCTTATCTTCATTCATGTCCTTGGGATCTTTACTCTCATCTTCATTGTTATTATCATAATGTTTTTGTTAATATGCTCTTCACTCTTCTCCAGAAATTAGTTAAACTCAGAAACATTCATTGAGCAAAAATGATTGTTGTTGGCATTAAATGACTAAAATGGTTGATATCCCATAAAAAGACAAAACTAAACTAAAAAGAAATACGTTTATCAAAAAATGTTCAAAAAGGTTGATGTGCCATAAAAGGACAAAACTAAACCAAAAAAACGGTTGTCCTCTGCATTAAATGACCAAAAAGGTTACGCTATAAAAGGATAAAACCAAAGCAAAAAGAAAGCTGTTTACCAAAAGTGATTGTTTTTGGCATTAAATGACCAAAAAGTTTGTCAAAACCAAACTAAAAAGAAAGATGCTTATTGAAAGTGTTTGTGCTCGCATTAAATGACCGAAGAAGTATTTATCACTTACCCCTCTGTTGCGACTCTGAAATCTTCTAACTGTGCTGACATCAACTGCATTGGGTTTGTAAACATTCAACAGGTGTCAGTTAATGTTGATCGGTTCAATTTTTTCTGCATTAAAGAATTCAATGATGCATCTCTGCTTCTGACATACGTCCATGACAAAGGTTGCTTTCTTAGAGTCTCCCACAATCAATATTTGCAACAAAGAGATGAAGCTTTCAGGAGATGAATTCAAGTTCAGTCATCAGAACAGTCCAATTTTCAATCCTCTCTGATCCATTTGAGCAGAATAAAAATATAGGAGGCATTATTTTTGGAACAACCATTATATACAAAAACCCTTATATTTTTCTTTTTTATAACTGATAGAATTTTTGTCATTTTTTTTTTATTACAGACTTTCTTGACCAAAGTTGTACTTATTCCAACCAAAGTTGCTAAATCCCGATCTAAATTGGACTTATCCCAGCCAAAGTTGACAAATCTCTATCTAAGTTGGACTCTGACCAAAACTGGACATAAATAAAATCATAAAAAATAAATATAAAAGATGAAAATATTTTGCCATTAGGGTAGTTAAAGAAGCCTATTATATGGCTGAAGAGTTTGGTAGACACTGACCAGCCCTCACATACATACACACATTCTCAGTTTTATAGATATACAGATTTTTATCTTATTAATTTTTTTTTTAGGACAACCCGACTCTGGTTGGAAAAACCTAAATGCCACATTTTTTTGTCATCACAGTGCTTATTCAGATATGAAACTCATAATATTAATTTGTTTATTATTAAAGGTAGCATGACATTAATTCGGTTATCATTACCAGTAACATAATATTATTAATTTGGTTATTATTACAGGTAACATATGCTGGCCGATTTGGTCAATTGCTTTGCTGCGATAAAGAAAATTGCAATGACCACCGATTGGCTGGACCTGTTCCACCAGCTTTGACCACTTGCTATCAGGGGATTAAATATAATGGAACCGTCCAAGGTAAATCTTTGAAACTAAATCTAAGCAATGAAATTAAGTTTATTCTTTTTTTTTCATTTATATTAAATGGAATTAATCCTAATGTAATATTATTGCTCTGTTTTGCATAAGGATTTTGTTGATATTATTTGTGTTTTTTTTATGTCTCAGTATTTTACTATTCGCGTATAAAACAATATTTTCTGTAAAACTGGAACCATTTCTCTGTTAAGTTCGGATAAAGTACATGACTAGTAAAATTGGAATTGGTTTTGTTAATGGACCCATATTCTTTAAAGTGAAATAATCTTTGGTTTGTCATTTGTCTTGTAGACTATAAAGACACTTTATTCATAAGCCTAGCACTTCCAGGTGTGAACCTTTACACTTCATGGTCCAAAAGACAAACGACAAACCAAGGATTATTTCACTTATATGCTACTAAGTTTCTGTTACAAATGTAAACTGGCGATTTTTGCTGGTGCACTTGGTCATTACTTCAAGCACACTTAGGCATCAGTGATTCTGGTATTACTCTGTATTCTCATCTTGTATTATTCTGAATGTCTTTTTCCTGATGATTCTTTATCAACCTCTATCAATCAATTTATAGTTAAAAAAAATTCCAAAGTAAACTGTTCTGTTGACCATCCTTCTGGTGAACTCAGTTTTTCTTCCTTTAATTTCCAGCAGGAACTCCAATAACCGAATGCACAT
The DNA here is from genome assembly GCA_036873565.1 of Xipholeptos notoides. Taxonomy (NCBI): domain Eukaryota; kingdom Metazoa; phylum Mollusca; class Cephalopoda; family Idiosepiidae; genus Xipholeptos; species Xipholeptos notoides. Next base: position 19,751 of record JAYKTE010120987.1, on the reverse strand, counting down.
TGCAGGATGGTTGGTGTGTCCGTAACACTACTAATGTGATTTCATCTAGTGGTCCATTAGTCACCACAGAAATTTTCTCCTGTCAGCCCATGGACTTGTGTGATTTTTATAATATTACTGGATCCCACATGATGTGTACTACTGTGAGTAGATGAAGATTCCTTAACCCCCCCCCAAAAAAAATAAAATGGAAATCATTTATCTGAAAGAGGTGTATGATTGAAACAGTCGTAATAACAATTTTCTTGTTCGCTTGGTATAAATGAAAATAAAATATACTTTCCATGGCTTAATATTTGTGATCAATTTCGGTGAACAGAATGAGAACAATAAAACCCCTGGATTAAATAAAGAGTCTGAATCAAAATTTTAAAAAATTTCTTAATTTTGACATGAAAGTCTTTGACTGTGATGAATAAAACCAAAAGAATAACATTGTGAAAACATTTATCAAATTTTTCTGTAAACATTTTTACACGTGTAACTATGGACTTTTGGAATCCTTGAGATGAATCTTGTACAATTGTCTTGTATAATTTGTACATCTATTTTTTGGACATTTATCCTTATCATTGTTACCTTCACAATCCTTGAGATAAGCCTTGATAATTTTTACAAACAAACCTTTCTTCAGGTGTCAGTAAAACATTTTGTTTTTATGTAACCATGTCAACAAAGCGTCATTTACATGGTGATTTTTAAATTTTCAGTTATTTTGTTTTGTAACCATAGTGATGCATTAGCTTCAAAATTCTTAATTTTGTTTCTTTTTACAAAATTTTTTATTATTATATGTGTGTGTAATATATATATATATTTTTTATTTTCAGGTAAATTCTTCTGAAATTTGTTGTTGCCCTGAAAATCGTTGTTTTTCTGTCATGCAGCAGGGTGTTGAAGGTGATGAAACCAGTTCTTCATGGGCAACAGCAACATTGAGTGCCGAGTCAAATGGGGTAGCTCCACCCACCAAGATTCAATTCCTACGACCTGATATGACCTCTCTGGGCCCCAATCTTGGCAGCAGCCATCAGACCTGGTTCTTCGTTGGTTGTCTTATTCTCGTCTTCTCCGTCTTCTTCTGTTTGCTAGGTACCGTCGTCATGGTCACCGTCCGCTACAGGCAAGGCAGACAGAAGCAGACCGTCACCTTGGCCTACACCCGCATTGCAGCCGACTCGCATGCAGGGAACGGAGACGAAGACATCCAAATGCTTCTAGGGTAGGAATCCACAATGTTGTTCAAATGGGGGTTGTGGGTTGTACAGGGTTCATTGCTATTTGGGAGGTCAATAGAAGAGAACTGGTTGGCTGTTGGTTGCCAGTTGTTATAAAAACCTTGAAGCGGGTGAATCTCAACTGTGTGTGCACTTGTTTTTTGTTCAGTATTTAATTTTTCTTGTTATAAGCGCAGCTAGCGTTATATATATATATTTATATATACATACACACACACGGGGTGATACATACACTTGGTGATTAGAAAAAGTGTAGACAAGTATTTATCCAGTTAACTTCGCAAAAACTAACCATTCATTCAATTTTTGTAAAGATAATTGTATATAGTCTTATTACTTAAATCAAATTTACAAGGTGGTCGAACCAAGTGTAGACATATTTATTTGGCTAACTTTACAAAAGTTAAATTGCAATGGATACTTTTTGCAAAGATAATTCTATATAATCATATATAAATTAAATCAAATTTATTTTGCAATATAGCCTTTTCTGACTTCGCCTACACCTCTCCTCAATCTGTCAGTAACCTGATTACATGCGGCACGGATTGTTTCTGGTCAAATTCTGTCCTTACCATGCTTCAATTTGTCTTCTTTAATCACTGCATAAATCAAATTATTTTGATGATTATGTATAGCCTGATCTGTGAATACAGTCTCTCTAAAGCATTTTAAGAACTTCTAAACACAAGACCTGCTAACATAAGGCTTCAAAATTTTAAAAATCTCATCCTGTGTTTACCCTAATTAGAAAAGCTCAGAGATTGGTGAATTTATTGAATTAATAGCGGGTTAATTTTTAAAATCAAATCTGAAAAATTATAGAAATGAGTTAGCCATGATAGGAAGTAATATTTGAACACAAAAACTCTTAAAAAAAGGACTATCTAAGAATTAAATAAGCTACCTTTTAAAAAAAATTGTTTACACTTGGTCTGATCAGCCTGTGTGCATATATATATATATATATATTCATGGTCAGAACATAACTTATTTAGTTATTTTCTTTGTCAAAATTTCATTGTGTTGGAAATATATTTATTCTTTGTATATATTTATATAGTTCAATGTTTTTACCTCATTTTGATCTGAAAGTATTGTGATATAAACCTATTTGTACTTGAAATCGTTAGAATTAAAAAAAAATCCCTATTGTTCCAGTACACTCACCTTCAAATATAACATCTTTTTGGACAGGTATGAATCCCCTCACTCTGTTGTCCATAACTTTATCATTGTTACCCTCACAAGGTTTCAGCCGATGACCTTCTTCAGGTGATGAAGCTTCTTGTTGTAATTGGGAATTTAGACAGATTTTTCCAAACTTAGCCCTTTATTTAATCCACGAGGGTAGCCTACTGTTGTTTTGTTATACATGACCAGGTAGGAGTGTTAAGTCATGGAAATATATTTCAGTAGGATTGAAACCTTCACCTTCAGATAATGCTCACTTGGAACTGTAGAAACTCAATGCTTTTATCCGTTGCACCACGACTGTTCTAGGTATTAAATGACTAAAATGTTAATATGCCATAAAACAAAACTATCGATCGATCTAGTACTAAAACAAGAGTTTTATGTATGTTTCATGAGATCAGTTTCTAGCTTGGCTATAGTGATCTCTATTTATAAAATGGAATATCTGTACATATATTTTTCAGACTTGGGAACTTTCCCTTCATGATTGATAGCCACAGAATTTTGAACTTGACCTTTTCTTCAATCCATGGGGGTAGACTGCTCTCGTTCTGTTAATCATGACTTTGTAAGGATGTTAAATCTTGGAAAGGTTATAGTTAACAGAACAAGAAATGCCTATCCTTATGAATTGCATAATTGGTTAAATTTTATATTATGTAAAGAATTCCAATGACAACAAGAATGTTCCGATTACAAATTTTTTATCTAACATGTCATTGCAATCGCTTTGGTTCTTTGTTTTTTTAAAAAATCTTCCTTCATGTCATTTTTGTGCCTTTTTGTTGCCAGAAAAAGAATTAGTTGTGGAGTCTTGCATTTAAGTGCAAAAAATCATCTCTATATGGATTAAAAGAAAATGTAATGAAATTCTTAAAAAGTCCATGATTTGATTAATAGCTGTTGGACATTTACATTTCATAAGGATTGATTAATTTTAGTTTTTAGTAAATTTTGTTTTTTTTGTGAATTTTTTCGTAAATTTTGTTTTTTAGTAAATTTTTTATTGAATTTTGGTTTTCAGTAAACTTTTTAGAGAAATTTGTTTTTTAGTAAATTTTTTTTATTAGTGTTCAGTTTTTACTAAAGTTTGGTTTTTAGTAAACATTTTGTTAATTTTCAGTTTTTAGTAAATGGTTTAGTGAAATTTGTTTTTCTGTAAACTTTTTTTTTACAATGTACTGTGTCTTATAAAGAGATTACCTCTCTTTGGCTGTTTGATTCCGTTCAAGGATTTTGCTATTTGGGGTTTTTAGGGAGAAATTCAACCATCAGTTAACTTATTTATTAGATAAAATGGTGCTTTTTACACACAAGGGTTTTTATTATCTTATTTTCCTTTTTTTATTCTGGATCTCATATGGCTGGAATCTGTATACTGTTGAAGAAATAAGCTGCAGATACATTTTATATATGGTCATCCTCTTCTTTCTATTAACAGTTACATCCCTTTATATTAAAAGAGAAAATTAAAAAAAAAAATTTTTTTTATCTGTTTACAAAATTTGCTCAATTTGTTTTTTATAATATATCCCAGTTTTGCAATATATATATATATATATATATATATATATATATAGCAAAACTGGGATATATATAATGGAAATTAAATTCTAACAATATGTAAAATAAATAAATGAAAACAACATATGGAAAAATATGATATTTTAAGCAGACGTTTAAACGTTTCAGTCGATAAAATCCATCACCGACCAAAGTATTTAAACATCTGCTTATAATATAATATTTTTCAATATGTTGGTTGTTTTCATATATTTATATTTCATAGATATATAGATAAATTAAAAATAGAAAAGGAGAAAAGCAGTGAACATTTAGTTGGAATTAGTTTGTTATTTTTCTATGTACATTTTTGGGTTTGTAATTTTTGCTACACTTGTTTCAGGTTCATACCACTCTCTTCAGGTGAAAACTTGTTGCTTGTTCATTTGATGAATATTTTACTTCAGTAAAATTTTCTTATGTTCATCAGAAGTTTATATTTGTACTAGAAATATTTGCCTGGCTTTGCTTAGGCACCAGGGACTTGGCTGAGGAGTTTGGTAGAGACTGATTGCCTGTATGTACACACAAACATTTTCACTTTTTTATATATATATATATATATATATATATAAAGATTTTTGTTATTAACAAAAAAATTAAATGATTATGTTTAGGTTTTCGTTTTTAAAACTGTTATCGAAACAAAGAAATATTTCAATAAATTATAATCATTTATATGTTAAGAAAATAATTTTATTTGATAACAAGTTCCAAGCACCCAGGCAAGGCTGGGCAATACTTTTAGTCTCTCTCTCTATATATAGTAAAAATATTTTTGTTTAACCTTAATTCTTAATTTTTAATCATGTTCTTTAATTTTTATTTAATAAAATAACTTTTTAACTGTTTAATTAAACACTTTAGTGTTCTCATATTGGTCTAAGCTGGTTTAAGTGAATTTGATCTGGCTCAAATTTTTACTGACTAGTATTTTTCTGGCTAAAAACTGATTAAAAAGCTAGTCCAAAGTCTGAATACCCTTTATGTCAAGTTTGAAGTCTGTAGACCAGAAATTGGCAAAGAAGTTTTTTAAGATACTGATTGCTTGTGTGTACACACACAATTTTACTTTTATAGAGATATATAGATTTATATTTGCGCTTGTATGCATATGTTGACTGCGACTTGTTAACAGAAGACCAACCCTCATGTCTGAAATGTAAAGGTTAACTGTACAGACAATTAACATGTACAACACACTCTCTTTCCATTCAGCCTTTAACCAGTGACAAGCAAAGCAAGATGACTGATTTGCCAAATGGAGTGCAGGTTTTATATTAGTGTCCATCTCCTACATGAGTTACTTTCCAATATATATGTATAGGGTTTTTTTTTTTTAATTTTTAATATTTGATTTTAAAAAAAGTTGAAGAAAAAAACTCCAGAAAAATATTTTAAAGTAAGATATTCAATTCTTCTCTGGAATCCTTGGAATTAGGCTTGATAATTTGTATATTTACTATGTGGACTTAGTTCTCAAATTTAAATTTACAAGGTTTTGTTTTTTGGAATCATTGAGAGGAGGCTTTATGATTTGTATATTTATTATGCGGATTATAGTCCTCATCTTTATATTTGTTAAATTTACATTTTAGCTAATTAATATTTTTGGTCTTCTTTATGTGATATAGTCAGGACCATATTCTGCACATTGATGTTTTTTGTGCTTTCAGTCATACTGGGTTAGAAATTAAAGTCAATTTGATTGATAGCATTAAAAGCATCAGTGTGCAGATTTGGTTCTGACTATTGGCAGAAAAATCAGCTGATAAAGGCCAATGGATTAATCAGCTGAAACTATGTAAATTTAACAAAATTGAAGGTGAGGACTATAGTCTACATAATAAATATACAAATTATCAAACCTCATCTCAAGGATTTTAAAATACAAAAAACAATGTTCATTGAAACTCTGAACAGATTTTGTTTGATAAACTTTTTGAGATACTAAATCTTCAAGTTTCAGGCATTTTTTTGGTTAAAAAAAAAATCCTATTTTTCATTCACAAATTGTTTCTCCAATGAATGCAAATATACCATATGTTATCACGGCTATTGAAGAATAATAGAAACACTAAAAGATGAGATGTTGTGTCTTTGGCTGGTAGTGGAATTTTTGGAAAAAAAAACAGTTATGGGTCAACACAAACTGATATTCATAATTTGGACTAATTTCTGTTTTCTATTACAAAGAGGTTTTGCTTTTTATAATTTCCGAACAGAGATCTTTTTTGTCACAAAAAATATCCCTACACTCAACAGTCAGAACTACCCTTAAGTTTAAAAAAATTGGTAAGATTGATCTCATGAGACACAAATGATTTGTTTTGAGAAAAAACACTTCCTAATCACCAATAACTTTGTACTTCGCCCATTTTTCAACATCATTTTAAGAATTCTTTTGTTGCTCTGGCACAGTCTCATGCAGTGTCTTCATTTGTTCTGTCAGGGGAGTGTTAGAACTATAGAGTATTTCTTTATACTGCCAATAAAGATAAAAAAAGGCGAAATATAATTTTCAGGTGGGAGAGTTTTTAATTGATTTCTAAAATGTTTAAGATCTAGAAAATAATTGGTTTTTGTGAAGAATTTATGAGTGTGTTTTGCTCTCTTAGATTAAAAATAAAACACTAAAACAGTTTTTAAAATTTAAAATATAAAAAATTGCTTTTTAATTTGATAAAGGAAAAACATTCGATTTTTGCAAATTAATCCATAAAAAAAAAATCTCTCCCCCTATATTTGCTTCTTGAACATAAATTAGGAATTCTGTATTTATTTTAGGAAGTATTTCTATTTTTACTGGAATCCATGTTTGGTTTTCTGAATTCTTTTTGTAAAAGTAATAAAGTAATATTCAGATAGGTAGTTTAAAAAACGGGGAATTGAGATAGCCTAGTTCATAAGAATATGATTTTATGAACAAATTTGCTGTTCTTCCAATTTCCTAAATATTGAACATGAATTTACTGAAAAAATACTGTTTTATTAAATGAATATTTAACCTGAATGATTTTATTAAATGAATGTTTAACCTGAATGAATGGATTAAATGAATATTTAACCTAAATGATTTTATTAATTGAATGTTTAACCTAAATGATTTTATTAATTGAATGTTTAACCTGAATGATTTTATTAATTGAATGTTTAATCTGAATGATTTTATTAATTGAATATTTAACCTGAATGATTTTATCAAATGGATATTTAGCCTCAATGATTTTATCAAATGGATATTTAACCTGAATAATTTTATTAAATAAATATTTAATCTGATTAATTTTATTAAAAGGATACCTAATCTGAATGGTTTTATCGAAAAAATTTATAATCTGAAAATTTAAATGATTATTTTAATATTTATTATAAAAATTATTAATTTGAACAGAAAAATTATTTTTACAAGTTTATTACTATCATTATATTTATTACCATTATTTTTTCTTGGCTGAAGCATTGATTGTTTCGAAATAGTGTAAAATTGACGTAAAAAATCCTTATTGAAATTAACTGAAAGATTTCTTTTATCATAAATTTGTAGGACTCGCGTTTACCGGTAGTTGTGGAAAATTGCATCTCATACAAATGTCTTCACGAAACCTGGAATGGTGAAAGAAGAAATTCTGAAAATAGGTTTGTGTGCCTACCTTCAATCCAGTAAAGTGGATGATAACTACTGGATTCCAAAATGGACAGTGAAAAACAATAGGCATTATTTGTTATTAATATAGTGCTTTTGCAGAATAGGACCAGTATAAAAAAATACTTATTAGTTTTATTTAAAAAGTTTTCTTTTTCTTTTTCTTTTTTTTTTTTTTTTTTAAAGATGTGCATAAATAATCCACTTGATATAAATGAATAGACTCTTGTTATCTTCTAAATATTTTAAATTTTCTTTGAGTAATAATATAGACACTGTTTTGAATTAAATCAAATTTTACTAAAAATAATGCAGGTTTTTCTAAAATGACATAATTTAAAAAAAAAATTTAAAATTTAGTGTTTATCAAAAATTAAATTTCAAAATAAGTCTAGAACAGGGGTTGGGGGCAACCTATAGAACAAGTGCCACACTTGGCATACCAAGCAATTACCAATGGCATGTAGGCACTTTAAGTTTCCTATATGAATTCTGTTATGAATCACTTGATGGTAAAAATATTCTTACAAAAATCTTTTAAAGAATTCTCTTTCTTTTTTGTTGTTCACAATATTATATCTGATTGAATATCATTATATAAAAATAAGTGTATCGGAAAATAATATATTGACCTTGACTTGTATAAAAATGTGTTGTTGGCACACAGTTAGCAAAAGTTTGCCTACCCCTAATAAAAATGTGTTGTTGGTACTCTGAATAATTTGAAACCTTAAGTCGGCACACAGAAAAAGGTCACCTACCCCTGATAAAAATATATGTGTTGTTGGCACCCTGAATAATTTATAATCTTAAGTCATAGCTAGCAAAAGGTTGCCTCCTATCCCTGGTCTTACCCATTATCAGGTTATAAGTTCTGTAATTACATGCCAAAACCTTTATAACTATTGAATTTCTTAAAGACAAACCTCAAACAACCCCATAAAAGCCTTAGAAAACACTTAAAAAAAAAAAATCAAAACTATTTTTCATGGTGATACTATTCTGTAAAAGTACTATACCTTTTATTGTAATCCATTTTTTAAAGTTTTGTTATTATCATTATTATATATTTAATTTAAAAAACAGTTAATACTTACTCATTAAAGGAATCAACAAAAATCATTCATTATTTTGATAACATTTATACTTCTTCATTACCATGAAAACCTGTGTGTATGATGAAGCCCTTTGGATACAACCATAAAAGATGGCTTGCTTCTTTCTGAGGCTGATACTCATTATCTTGATGTTTTGCTCAGATATCTTTGAATTGAATTTTCCTTTTCAAATATTTTACAAAAGTGTACTTTAAATCAGGGCTTTGATTGGCACAAGTTTTTGTGGTAACCTTTATGATTTGCATACCTTTTGATCTGTTCACTTTCTAAACAGCAAGTAGCAGTCTTTTGTCATAAATTTCTTTAAACTAACAACTGAATTTTAAACTCAAAATATTGATTATTACCCTTAAAATTTCAACTATTAAACTAAATACTTATTTTATCCAGTTGTTTTTTATTGCTATTAATTTAACTAATGTAATCATTAATTATTAATTTAATTTAGTTTTTTCTAAAGACTATTTCTAATTCAAAAACCTTGATTATTATTATTATAATATTTAAGAAATCACTTTACCCCTCATTAAACAAATATTGAATGTCAGTTTAATGTTATGAAGGATTCTGTTATTAATGTTCACGTTTGTTTTAACCGTTGAATATTTATTTCAAGAATTGTAAATATTCATTTAAAACCTATTTATTTATTAATTAATAGCAGCTAATTACTGATCCATAAAAAATTCATCATTTATACTAATGTATATAGTTTTTTGTCAATATTTGTTATTCATTTTTATTGTTGCTTTCTATTAAAACACAAAACTAATTCTCAGGAATTCCTGGCTTAGACTCTCCCTGAATGGATTTGACTTGGTTGGGTTTTGCTTTCCAACTCCTTATAATATTGATTGGCAAGTGAAAACCATTTTTTTTTCTTATTTACCTTTTTTTTCCTTTTTATTTATCTCTTTTTTCTTTTGCATATTTATCTATTTTTAATTTAAAGTTTTTTTGTTTTTTATTTAATTTTTGAAAAAATTTTTATTTAATTTAAAAAATATATATTTATATTTAAAAAAATATTTTCTTCAGTATTTAAAAAAAAATTCTTATTTTTCTTTTAAATTTTTTCTTAATTTCTTAATTTTTCTCTGCCCTTATATTGTTGAAAAACATTTTATTGGTTTCAATTCAGTATTTTAAAATAATTTTTGGTTGTTCTCATCTTTATTGTTATCTAAACAATGTTGGGATCCTTGATAATTTGTATTTAGAGTTTTCAGCCTGTTGTTCTCATCTTTATTCTTATCATTACAACTTGGTATAATTGTTCTTATGACCTTTTGGTTGAGATTGAATCCCTCATCTTTAGATAAATCTGATTTAGAACTATAGAAATTGAATGCCTATGTCCATTATAATTGGTTAGGATTAATGGAGTTAGAACAATGTAGCCCTATGAATTGAATAATAGGTTAAGTTTGAAGTTCTGTGAACGCTCTAGATTTAAGGTTCCTGAGTTCAACCAGAGTTAACTGAAAATGAAGTAAATGGGTAAAATATTGAAAAGGATGCAATAAAGATGAGAACAATAGTCTAAAAACAAATTATAAAAGCTCATCTCAAGGATTCTTTATCCTGTGAAAATAACGATAAAAATGAGAACAGTCTGAAATCTCTAAATCCATGTTAAAGAATACTACAAAACATTTAGAGGTAAAGTAAATTTAATTTTTTTTTTTATTATGAACTTTTTGGTACTTAATGGGCAGTCCGCCCTTGGAAATACACATTTTTACTTTCAAATTATAATAAATGCTCCCTACAAGTGCTATGCCCATGCACACCATCCAACATTTCTTCTATTAATTTGTTAATTTACTTAAAATGAAAAATTTGGGAGAAGTAAATAAACAAATTAAATTTAGGGAAGTAAATAAAAGAATTGAATTTACAGAAGTAAATAAATTAAATTTAGGGAAGTAAATAAATTAAATTTAGGGAAGCAAAATAAATGAATTGAATTTAGGGAAGCAAAATAAACCAACAAAAAAAGTTGGATGGTATACACAAGCTTGGCACTTGTAGGGAGTGTTAATTAAAATTTGAAAGTAAAAATGTGTGTATTTGATGAACTAGCCTATTGGGTATTCTTTTTTTTATTCTTATTCTTGGTTCCCCTCCTTCATCAGTATTAATATTGACTTTTGGTGAAAGACAATTATTTAGGAATAATCTAAGCCAGGTATATGCATTTGAAATGAAAGGGATTTTTAACATTTTTTTTGTATGGATTTATATTATCTATTGTTGAAACAAATAACCTATTGTTATTGTTTTTTATATCTTTTCTCTCAATTAATTAAATGATTAATCAACACACAGCTAATTACTACTGTTGCTACCTCATCATTATGACAATAATGAGTTTATTTAAAAAAATGTTAATGTTTTTGCAAATAGTAGTTTTAGATTTGTAACCCATGCTTTTTATTTTTCAATTTAAAAAAAAAAAGTTATCAACCAGAAAAATTCTTTTTATCAGTTTTTATTTTGTTTATTTTTTTAATCCAAATTTCCTCAGAATTCTTTTCAACACATAAAGTAAAAAAATTCAATTGTATAGTTTTATAATCCAAAATTTGAGGTGAATAGGCCCACTTGTAGCTTAGTTGTGTATATAGAATTCTCCCAGTAGTGATACTCTGAGATTTAAAACTCTGATGATTTTCTTTCTTAACAGATTTTGTTGAAGTTACCATAAAGTAAATTCAATTCTAGGATTTTTGACAATTTACAGTGCACTTTGATGTTAGTGTCTAGGGGTGCAGTTAAACCACTGTTTACATGCAACCTTAGTCTTTATCAAGACAGAGGAAAAACTATGTTAAGACAGGTATCTAAGTAAAACCTGAGGTCTGTTGTTGATGTAGTCCATGGCATACCTTGCACTGACTGTGTGTTATCAGCAGTTCCGAGAAGTGTAGATAGTACTACACAAGCCTTCACCACTATAAACAAATCTGTGTGGTAGTCTGACAGCCATACATTGTTTGAACAAACTCATAAGTTGAAATTGACAGGAGAGTCCATCATTCTTTGCTTTCAACAACTTCTATTAAAATTTGACCATAAAGTAAATCCAAATTTCCAGAGATGCTACTTCCTTTTAGGTTAGTTATGCACTTTAAAAATCCCACTCATCCAAATCCTAGTTTTAATTTCATAATAAACTAGCATCATAGCCCTGCATTGCCCTGCCCATAGAACTCAAGAAATTTTAGGTATGTCCAAAAATGAGAAAAACAGCATTTTTGCAGCAGCAGCTGCATTTTTCAAGCAATTTTTATGATTAAGCACCTAAAATATGCGCTGAAAAAAATTCTCTTAACATGCAAATTCTTAGAAAAGAAAGATTCATGAGTAAATAAAAAATATCTCAACTGAGGAAAGCGTTCAGCGAAGATTCTCCACAATTGGCCACGCATATTAACAGTTATTGGTTTTTATCCGTGTGTGAATTTTTGTGATGATCTAAGGTGGTTTAGGTACCTTTTTGGCTGAAACAGCGCAAAAAATTAGACTGTAGTTGGGTTAGGGTGTGAAGTGACCTTGAGATGAAAAAAAATTATTCAACGGGTCCAAATACCCCAGATATCAAATTTCAAGTCTCTAGACCAAAAATTGGCATGGTAGTTTGGTAGAGACCCTTCCTCAGACAGACACGCAAGATCACTTTTAAGATAAGATTGAAATAGCTCTAAACTTTTTAGACAATTCACTTTCATATTTCCTGTTACTTTGATGGGAAATAAAGCCATCGACAAAAGTCATGTTTAATCCAGTTGTAAATAGTTCAGTCATTTTTTTAATGCCCTATTGAAGCTATATCAATTATTGTAATAGCTCTAACATTTTAGGCATTCTTGTTTCATCATAGAATTTAACTCATTTGAACAATCTTAATGAATTAATTAAATTTAAAGATAATGAGTAAAGAAAATAAAAGCAAGTTTATCTTTTATGTATATTTCTAATTAAATGCACTAAACTGTCTGTTCAGTAAAATGTTTAGTTTTCATCTTTCAAAAAAAAATATCCAGCATTTTTTCAACTTTGGCCTTATCCAATAACATGGTGTATTTTCATATTTTGTGTCCATATTGTAAAGGGAAGTAATTCTGTATAAATAGTAAGAGTTACTTCCCTTGAACGAGAGTTATAATTCTCGTCACACTATTATTTTAGTTACTGACGCTCTTTGACCTCTCTTAATGAAAAATAGAATATTCCAACTGCCAAACAACCAATTATTCCACGAATTTCTCCTTAGACTTGGTGTCGATTATAATGAAATAAAAGTTTATTTTTGTGTAATTTTCAATTTAATATACACATCTTTTAAATTGTTCAAAATATCAACTTTTTACAGATATTAGAAATGCAACAAATAACTAGCACCCAGATATTTTGTATGCTTATTATGCTGAATCATCTTTGTTTTGTTAAATTCAATGTTTTGAATAGTTTATCTTTTAGCCTTTTTCATATTTTCTGTTTATCGTCATAATCAAAACTTCACTCGGATTATTGTGACAGCACAAAAAATATCAGTGTGCAGTTTTAATTCTGACTATGAACAGAAAACCTGAAAAAGGCCAAAGGATAAACTGGCCGAAATGTAGTGAGTTTAACAAAACAAAGATGAGCACCATAGTCTGTGTATTAACTATACAAATTATCATACCTCATCTCAAGGATTCTGAAAGAAATATTTATTTGAAGTTATTTAGAAGAAAATTTCAAGAACACAAATGTGTTAGATCCGCTTTTACATATTAGTGACATATTTCCCAGGCAGGTCCAGCCAGTCAATAGCTTTTGTTTTTCAATGTATAGTTGGTCATATCTCTAACAGATATTGTTTTGTTCTTTAACTTGTTTGCCATTTCAACTTTTTTATTTTATCCTCTGTGGTTGGTTTGCTAATTAAATCTATTTCTTTTTTCTTGAGGAAATTATAATCCATTGCTTTTACATTAGGGATTCCCTACAATGGCTATAGTATATATCCTGTGTATATAATTCTTCTAACTTTAGAGGAAGTAAAAAAAACAACACTTTCTTAGCTTTAAATAACCACCCAGAGGCCAATAAAATTAATCAATTTAGAGAAAGTGCATTTGAATGGGAAAGTGGGTAGGCATTTGGACTTTGGAATCATGATATATGAATTTGAATCTTTATTGTTCTGTTTATGTTCATATTTGGACTAATACTCTGAGAAAAGTATGAATCGCCACATTCCCTCCAGCTATGGTTTTAATAGTGTATAGTGTTAAAAACTGTGTTGACAAAAAACGTCTATCAAAAAAATTATTTTTCTTGGCATTAAATAACCAAAGACGGTTGATATGCTTTATCAAAACCAAACTAAAAATGAATTAAAAACGTTTATGTAAAAAAAATAATTGTTGTTGGCCAAAAAGGTTGACATGCCATAAAAAGTCGAAACCAAACCAAAAAGAAAAAACATTTAGAAAAAAATGATTGTTCTCGACATTGAATGACCAAAAATTTTGGTATACCATGAAAAGACAAAACAAAAAAGGAAGACGTTTATCAAAAAATGATTGTTGTGTACATTAAATGACCATAAAGATTGATATGTCATAAAAAGACAAAACCAAACTAAAAAGAAAGATGTTCATCAAAAAGTGATAGTTCTCAGCTTTAAATAACTAAAAATGTTGAAATATTTGTAGTTGTCTATGAAAGCCATATGATAATCACTACACAATACAATTTATTTGACATAAAAGCAGAGACACTGCATTCATTTTATGAATGTAAATTAATTTTTGTATTGATTACCCAGAGAGAATTATATATTCACTCATACAAATAAGTGTATCTTGCTACATGCGACTCTCATCATCTGTGACCACCTATTATTAACATTTTCTGTATAGCAACAATTGTAGATTGGTTGTGTATGACCTTTTAGCGAGCCACCATCTGCCGAACGGACTATAGTTTTTCTTAGTTTATTTTGGGGTTCTTTTATTTGGTGTTTGTGTTGTGGCCAATATTGGAATAAATAGTTTGGCAAAACCTTAGTTTCTCAAGAAAATGGAGATTGATATAATACTATAATTTTAAATTTAGAATATTTAAGCAGGATATTATTATTCAAGCATATTCTATTAAAAAGTATTTTTATTTTTAATAACTTTAATTCATCATAAACCTAAAAAAAAACGCATCAGATCAAAACACTGGGAATGAACATGTTACAAAAAAATCTCAATCCCTGACGATGGTCAAAAAGGACCAAAAACGTTAGGAAAAAATAAATATTAAGACGCTCAATCCTACAACTAAGCTCCTGTTTGAAAACCAAAAAAATTGAATTTAAGAAAAAGAAAAATTCTTTTTAATAAAATATGTTTGAATAATACTATGATTATGTTTTTTTATATTCCTTAAAATAATCCCACACTCTAGTCTTTGTGTTTTAATGAGCCAAAATTTATTATCATTTTTATTCATTTATATTTTTATTGTTGCTGCTATTTTTTTTTTGTTTTTTACACTTTCAAAAATGCTTTGCTTTATTATTTTTTATTTGCTGGTTAATGTTGTTTGAAGTGTTTTTTTTGTTTTCAAATTTTTATTTTTTGCTTTGCAAAAAAATTTTTTATATTCTCTTGTACAAAATTGTCTTTTTTAAAATTTTTGTATTTACTGAATCTAGTCAAAGAAAACTTCGATAAGGTATTAAAAGATAAGAAAATATGTGATTCCAATGAATAACGATATTTATTAAAAATATTGAAATATTTTTATGAAAAGACTTGATCCCATTGGAGAAAATTTGCAATTGCAATGAATAATCATATTTATTTAAAAAAAATGGTGTGAGTGCCTGTTAACAATAATGGATTTTAATATCACAAAAGTTGATAAAATAGTCTGAATAAAGAAAGAGATAACATAAAAAATGTATATTTGTTTGAGAGAATTTTGATCATGACAACATTTTCTCTTATGGGAGGACAGTCCCTAATAGCTCAGTCAGTAGGGCATCAGACTTTTAAGATAAAAATAATGATGACAGTCTGAGGGTCTGGGTTCAATTCCCTATGTGGGCTACAAGTTTTTGCTTTTAACCTTCGGAGCATGACACAATACATTCAAATAAAAAGTAAATACACATCAGCCATAAATAACTTTGGCTATTCTTATTCACTTGCCAAATGATAAAAGCAATGTATATATTCAAACCGGATTGATAAAAAAGAAGAGAGATCTTCTGTCTACTTATTTTTTCCAATTTCCTGATAAATGTCTCTATATCAAGTTTCGACTTCTAGAATGAATGTTTGAATGAAACAATGCTGTCTCCCTCCCTCTCTCTCCCTCCCTCTCTCTCCCTCCCCCTCTCTCCCTCTCTCCCTCCATCCCTCCTCTCCCTTTCTCTCTCTCTCTCTCTATGTATGTGTGTGTGTGTGTATAGCTCATCAGTACAGTTCTGCAAACCATTAGTCTTCCTTTAGCCAGGATTGAAACAGTGTCAGTCCAACTCTCTCACTACTAGACTATCAGATGACCTATTAATTGTAATTCTTAATGCTATAAGTCATTAGGGAGTGCTCAACTTACATCCCATGTGAGTATAAACACTGACCTGTCTCATGAGAAATCTTGCATTTTTTACTCCCTTTTCTGATAAATTATTGCTATTTTCAGTAAATCTCTTTATTCATTAGGTGGGTAAGTCCACCCGGCACAATGGATATGCAGTTAGACTTTGGGATTGGTAATATGTGATTTTTAATCCCAGTTGTTCTGTTTACATTCACCTGTGGATCATTAACCCTGGGAAACATATGAATCCCCTCCAGCTATGGATTCAATAATGCATTTTGTGTTATTCAAAATACTACATGTGGACAAAAAATATTTATCAAAAATAATTGATCTCAGCTTTAAATGACCAAAAAAGGTTAATATGCCATAAAACAAAACAAACATTATACATTGGAATTGCAAGTCTTCCTCTCGTTAATGCATAAACCAATGGAATCAAGTCTTTTTACAGACCATATTTCTGTGAATATTCAAAACTGAACAAAAAAACATTACATAATGAAGAAAAAAAGGTGAAAAGATGATGGGGAAAAAAAAGTTTTTTTGTCCACTCGTTCCTTCCAGGCAGAGCAAATGACCAAATTTTTTGAGAATTTTCAACTCAAATTTTTTTTTCTAGTTTTGTTTTTATTGTAAAGCAGTCTTCCATAAGAAAAAAAAACGCCTTTTTTTTTTTTTTTTCCCATTTTTAATTTTTTTCCTCTATTCTTTTCTTTCTTTTTTTTCTCCTTATTCTTTTCTTTCTTTTTTTCTCCTTATTCTTTCTTTCTTTTTTTCTCCCTATTCTATTCTTTCTTTTTTTTTCTCCCTATTCTATTCTTTCTTTTTTTTTCTCCCTATTCTATTCTTTCTTTTTTTTCTCCTTATTCTTTCTTTCTTTCTTTCTCCTTATTCTTTCTTTCTTTCTTTCATTTTTTTTCTCCTTATTCTTTCTTTCTTTCTTTCGTTTTTTTCTCCTTATTCTTTTTCTTTTTTTCTGCTTTCTTTACTTGTTCGTTTTTTCTTTTCCTTTTTTTCTTCCTTTGCCTTTTTTCTGCTTTCTTTCTTTCTTTCTTATATTTCATCCATTGACTTTTTCCTCCATTTTTTAATTTGATTTTTCTTTTTCTCTCTCTCATATTTCCACCCATGTTCTGTTTCTTTCCCCTCTTTCTTCTTTTTTTTTTTTTTAAACCTTTTTCCTTTTTTTCTTCCCTGTTCCTCTAACTTCTACTTAAAACTGGAATTTTCATTTACCATTCCCATATTTCTTCTATCTGTTTTGATAACTTTTGATAACCTATTGATTGATGACACAAGAAAAAAAAAAGAAAAAAAAGACCCCTCTCGTCTGCCTCTTAACTCGACCCACTCTCACGTACATTGCCATTTCTCTCTGTGTACAAGGTTCCATACTCTTAACCTACCCAAACACGGTGCTCATTTCTGCTCAAAACCTATTGTGATCTGTCTTTCTTATTTCCTTACCTACCTGTTAGCTCAGCACCCAACACATCTCCATTGAAATAAATATATATATATATATATATATATTACTCCATTATTTATGTACATCAGTCCAACGTCAAATTTTGATAATTGTTTTTTTTTTATTGTTTATTGTAAAAGAACAAAAAAAACGCGTTAATTAAAAAAAAATTTTTAAATACTTTTTTTTCTTTTTTATTTATTATTTATTTCCTTGATAATTTTGTCTTGACCGTCACCGTCCGCCCTGACCTGGACATTGTTCCACAAAACGTTTGAACCTATTTCCTAAAATAAAACCTAAAAAAAATGTAATTTTGATTTTTCTTCTTTTATTTTTTTTCTTCTTTGCTTGCTCAGTTTTTTTTATTTATTTGTTGTTTTTTTTCAGCATGCATGCTCAATTAACTAGTTGCTTTATTTGTTAATTTTATACAAATTAATAAAAAATATGCAAATTTGGAGAAAGATTAATTTTGAATCTCAAATTTTAAATATTAAATTATAATGAATGTGAATATAAAAATGAAGATGAAAGTAGAAGTCTGAATAATTTGAATAAAATAAAGATAGAACATACATTTTTTTCTAATTCCAACAATGAAGTAATTGTGTGATAGGTTTTCTTTAAAGAAATTAAAGCAACTTTTAATTAATGTCTTTCATTAAACTCTTTACAAAATTGTCAATGGATATATTTTAATTGGTTAAGAAGAAATATTTTAATAATATTCACTTTGTATTTTAAGGGATTATGAATGTGCTGGGAAAAATTTTAAAATCCTGTTTGAAAAATGGAAGGTTCAACAAAACTTTCTTGAAAAGTATTTAGGACATAATTCATTCATTAGTGGTATATACAGCAAGTCTGTGTTTTACAACAGAAATATGTTCCCCAAAAAAGCTATTGTAAAGTGAAATAAGTGTAAACTGAACTCGTTTTTACATGTATTAGATAGGAATACGTTCCTGCTCAGTACAAAAGTTAATCAACTTGACAAGTTGTGTATTTACCAAAGAAATACAAACAAATTGAACAGCAAGAATACTGTTTTACTTACCTTTATTTAAGTTAATTGGATATTAATTTCTGTCAGATAAGTAATATTTTTTAACTTTCATATATTAAACTTTTAATTGCATTTTTAATGTAGTCGGTGATTTTTTTTTCAATTTTTTTTTTAGTTTTTCAAAAACTAGAATTCATCTAAAAAAAATAAATGATTTTTCCTTAAATTATTATTTTTTTAATTTGATCATTTTTTTTTTTTCATTTTAATGAAGAAAAAAATACAGGTTGAAAAACATTTCAGGTTTGGCAGGAATTTTAAATATTGTTAGTGCCAATTTTTTTTATTATGAATTGAAAACAAAATAGTAATTTTTAATTATTGTATCTGCAAATTTAATGTAAAATAAGCTAGTGTAAAGCCTGGACTTTCTGTATTTTTGTTTAAATACAGAAAGTCCAAGGAGAGAAAAATACAATTCTAATTCAAGTATGGATATAAATACATAGATTTTCTCTTTTTTGCTAACTATTAAAAAAAAAAAAAAATTCCATTGAAAATGATACCTTTTACCCTGGAGGGTATGTATACCATCTCAAACCTCCCTCTGCTGGATAGATGGTATAGCTTGGTTTCCAAACATTGTTCACAAAAGTTTGATGACGTTCTTCTGGGTCTATCTGTGAGGCAAATCCATCAAACATGACTATGATCTCTTGATATGGTTCACAAAAGTTTTATGGATCTGTGAGGCAAATACAATCAAACCTAATGCAGAAGTGATAAACAAACTCTAGACATTGTATTAAAGTTTCTAACTAATTTATTGGTCCCCCGATATTTATGGAGGGGGACTTATGTTTTGAGGCATGTTCGTTCGTTCATTCGTTCGCGTTTTTCTCTGCAACCATCC
>JAYKTE010120876.1:0-13438 GCA_036873565.1 Xipholeptos notoides | reverse complement strand
TATATATATATAGTAAAACTATATGAAAATTTTCTTTGGTAGAATTTGAGGAGAAATTTAATGATGGTATTTATTTTATGTTTTTATACTATCATAAGATTTGATTTTACAGCATATATTCTGCTGAAACAACAATTATGTTTGGAATATTTCTATATTTGGAAAGCAAGCATACACACACACACACACACACACATATATACATATACATATGT
Organism: Xipholeptos notoides; assembly: GCA_036873565.1. Classification (NCBI taxonomy): domain Eukaryota; kingdom Metazoa; phylum Mollusca; class Cephalopoda; family Idiosepiidae; genus Xipholeptos; species Xipholeptos notoides. Next base: position 13,223 of record JAYKTE010120876.1, on the reverse strand, counting down.
TCATACTAAGATCTTGTGACAATTTTTTAAATGATTTGACTAAGTTGGATAGTGAAATTTATTAAATAACAAGTAGAACAAACTTGGTTCAAACTTTTTAATTTTAGTTATAGCTCCTTGGTTGTGTTAAAAATCTAAAGCTATATGCACACTTCATCCTAGCACTTTCTGTTATCTTTTGATACCTTCAGGACAGAATTTCTATATTTTTATTTAAAATTATTAAATTATTATTTTTTTTATTTCCGTTTCTTGGTTTTCCAGTTGCTTTTATAATTCTTTTGTTAGTTGTTTAGGCCTACTTACAAGTTTGTAGGGTAGTAGGGTATGTGTATATAATAATCTGTAGAGAAAAATTTACCTTTATTTATAGCTAAAGTTCTCAATATTGTGAGTGTTTGTAGTAGATAAGCATAGGTACAGAGTCAATGGTCTTTGGTGAATGTCTGTTTCTTGTTTCTACATTCACCAGACCAAATTTCATCCTGAGAGATAGTGCTGCCAAGATAAAGGACCCAATGACACTCAGTCTATTTCTATCCACATCTATGTTAGGGTCTTCATATGGAGTACCTGAAGGTGGAGTGAACATCACTTTGGTTTTCTCTAGGTTGATTTTTAGCCTGAAAGCAGTACACGTTTTCAAGAAGTGATCCATGATTTCCTGCATATCCTCTCTGGTGTGGGCAATGAAGCGTGAACTGCTGTACTCTGATGATGTAGATTTCATCACCCACACCAGAGAGGATATGCAGGAAATCATGGATTACTCGTCTAAAGTGTGCACTGCCTTAAAAATCAGCCTTGATAAAACCAAAATGATGTTTACTTCACCTCCAGGCACTCTATATGTAGATGGCAATAAACTGAGTGTTGTTGATCCTTTATGTATCTTAGCTGCACTATTCCCTCAGGATGGATTGCTTGACAGCAAGGTTTTCCACAGAATCGAGAAAGCTAGCAAGGCTTCTGGAAGTCTTGAAGGGTTTGTGTGATCAGACGGAGCCTTCACTAAAAGGACAAAAACGAGTGTGTATGAGTTGAGCATTCTACCCATCATTCTACCCATCATTCTATACACCTTGGAGACATGGGCTACTTACTGCCAACACATCAAGGCTGTTAAAAAGTTCCATCAGTCATTCCACAGAAGGATCTTTAACGGAAAGTGGCAATTCTCAATGTCCGATGTCGAACAAACAGGTATTTTCAGCATCAAAGTGCATGTCCTACGTAGCCAGATGTGTTGGACAGGGTGCTTAGTAAGAATGAACAATCACAGGATTTCTTAGTGCTTGTTCTATGGTGAGCTCAAATGCAGAAAACGCCCTAGATGCAAACCAACGAAACGATGCAAAGACGTTGTCAAGAAAAATCTGGCAGCACTGGGCATTGATGTGAATAAATGGGAGAGTTTAGCAGCAGACTCATTACACACAGATCCTGTCATTCGGGATTTCAAACAAAAAGTGAGGGGAAGTGGGCACGAGGGAGCTTTGCGTGTAAGGTATCTCACAAAGTATGCAAATCTGATGGGGGCCTTTGCAACCACAAGCGAACTCATTCGTGTGCAGATAGGTTTTAGAGCTGGCCTTCTTCTGTAAAGAAGAGGCAGTTGCCATATGTGCATGCATGCAATATGCATTCTAAAAAAAGAAAAAAGAGAAACACAACCCCAATCAGACTGACAGATATGTTCTCTTTAGACTGCTAAAGTATTTGATATGGAGATTCATCCAGATATTATTAATAAAAAAATGAATTTAAAAAAATGTTGTTCCATTTTATGAAATTGGGTAAAAACTTTCAATAATATAATTGTTAAAAAATTGTTCTTGTAAAACAATATAGAGTAGAACCTGCTGTATGCAAACTTGTCATTAACCACTGTTTTCCTACGAAAGCACAATTGTAGATAGGTCTTGCATGAGCAACCAGTTTGTGATGGCAGTAGAGTCGTTGCATACAACAGGATCCACTGTATTTCTGTATTCTTAACATTATGTACATTTTTTTCTTTTACAACTAATGTAACTTCAAAAAAGGTGGTCCAATTTTGATATATCATGAGAACAGGAAAGAAAGGCGGCAATAAAGAGAGACGGAAAGAAAAGGATGTTGTATATGTCAGAATTCAGTTTGCTGCTTTTTATCTAGACTTTCCATATATGTTTACATACTGGGAAAGTTTCATATAATTGTATTCAAATGATCTATATAGATACATGTATAATTTACAAAACCAAGCTAAGACAAACTAAGAATGTTTATAAAAAATTATTGTTCTCGGCATTAAATGACCTATAAAGGTTGATATGCTGTAAAACAAAACAAATACAAAATACATATAGCCAGTTACAAAATCAAATATATTTAAATCCAAATATTTCAATCAAGTGAAACAAGTAGAATTTAGAATAACATTAAAAACAATCCAAAGATAAATATATACAATTATAAGAAATTTCTTAAGCAAAACAAAAACAAAAACATTCAACATATACCCCTCCACACACACACACACACACACACACATGTATATAGTAAGTAATTGGGTATTTCCAAATATATACTGAAACTCAGCTGAACATACATCTCTTCTATTAATACCCTCATTATAATACGCACACCCCTAAAAAAATTATCATCTATAATAATTATGACAGAGAATTATTTCCTTGTTTTGCTGTTAGTTTGGAAAAATAAATATTTTATAAATATTGTTGTTAAAATTCAAATTTTATAAGAATTAAAAAGCATCAACATTGTGTGTGTGTCTGTGTGTGTGGGTAAAATCAAAAGAATAAATCCTAAGGTTTTTGCTTTTTTTCAACATCAATTTCTCTTTTAATTCTAGCTGAATCTATATCAAACAATAATATAGATCCATGTAAAAGTTTATCCATTTAAACTCTTTATGTCTTTACTTCACAGTTCTATTTACTCTCCCTCATCAAAACAATGACCTCATTACAGTCTGAGTGTGTTAAAAAAATGTACCAATTTCGATATTGCTTTTTAAATTAGATAGTATTCTATATTACTATCATTAAACTAATTTATGCCAACATTGAATAGGATTGAAATGGTTCAGTCATGTGATTTTGAATAATCATATGAATGCTATGAAGTTTAGGACAGGGTTAAAAATTTATGGATATAGCATTGGTAGGAGATATATAATTGTAGATGTAATAAACATTCAAGTAATGCAATAAAACTATTTTATGTTTATACTTATACTATAGTCATGATTAGTTTGTATATACTTTTTTGTGATGGAGGTTTAAATCTTAAACACTGAATTTGAAAATCTTGAAGATTTTTAAAGTAGAGATCATAGAATTTTTTCATAGGATATTCACTTGTGTTAAACCGAGCTTACTACGATTTAAAAAAAAAAGTTTCTTAACTCAATAGTCACAGTAGTTTTTATTATTTTAAGTTAGAAGTTTTTAAGAATAATTTCTTTGAAAATATATCTATATTAATAAATAGTTTTACTTCTACTTGATCTGTACTTATTTTTCCTTTTTCATTTTGAAATATACATATAAGAATTTATGAAAAAGTTCTAAATCTTACTGGCAAAAAAAAAAGAAGCCATTTCAAAGAAAACTATAAAAATTAATTCAACTTTAGGTTTTAGTTTCTTTTCAGTCAAGGTCTTTTATAAAAGTCAGAGGTGTGCAACAAATTTCAAGATAGTTGTCTTTGTTGGTTTATAACTTTTTGAACAATCTTGAATATAGATATTAATATTGATTGTTTGAATTCATTAAGTGAGTTATGATTATCATCTTTGTTCAAGTTATTCAGACTTCTACTCTCATCTTCACAAAGTTTCAGCCAATGTACATGTCAGTATTACTTGAAATCAGGGACTCGAGAACTTTCATTTTGTGCAGCGAGATTGGAGCAGTTGTAAAAGCTTGGTCTTTGGAATCGTATCATATGAGTTCAAATCCCAGTCAAAATCATTGTATTAACTTTCGGCTGTCTCAGGCAGATGAGGCTCGTTAACTTGGGAGAGTAACTCACCTAGGTGAAGAGCAATACTGATTACAAAGGCCCAGGGATATAATGAACACATAAAAATGGCCTTTTGCCTAACTAGGGTCTGTGCTCGACCAAGTAGATATATTAATTTGGGACTCAGCTGAAATGCTGTGAATTTAACAATTAAGATGAGAGTAGAAGTCTAAATAACTTAATTAAAGATAGACGTTAATGTCTATTTTTGTAAAAAGATAAACAAAAAAATATATTTCCTCATTGATCAACTACATATCTAAAATCCTAGATGTATCAGTCCATTATTCAGTACAACCTTCAGCAACAGTGAAAAGAATTAAGATATTGCAATTCATGTATAACCAAGACACATTATTACCATCTAAACGTTGATGAATTTATCATTCATTGATGGTCAGATCTTGAATTTCTCTTATGTTCTTCTTATGTGTCCATGACAATTGTTTCTATGGCGCTTTTAACACAAGTATGACTTTCTTTCAATTTGTGATTATGCAGTTTCTTTTTGATAATTTCATTTTCTAATGTGCATATCTGAATGTCTAGTGATCAGAGAAAGGATGCTTTTGCTCAATGAATTTGTGTAGAATTTCAATCAACTTCTCTGCCTACTCCCCATTATACGGTTTCATCTCCACTTGGATGTTTTTATATAGATTAATTACTACTGCAAATATCATTAATAACATTATCTTAAATACTGCATTCATTATGAGTATCATTTACTTCTTTACTGACTTGATTCCTATTTGGTATTGGGTTACTATTAAAAAAACTTCATAATAATCTCAATACAAAAGTTTATATTTGAAGATGAATCTAAATCCAAGAAAGTCTAATTTTTGTTATGTTGAGATTTTGGAAGTTGTACGAAATTTAAATAAATCTAGGATTGCTCATTTTTTTTTTTTATGCAAATGATAGACCTATTACTTTTGACTTTACAATTAGACACTCAATTGTCCATTATCGCTTGATTTAATTTCCAGCTAATTGCTAATTGCCTGTGCAAATTTTAATTTAGGAGAAATTATTTTAAGATACAATATTCTAAAATTTTTCTCATAGTTGAATTAGCTAATCGCAAGTAGTTCTTATTGAATAATGAATCAACTAATGATAGTTTCCTAAGTAAAATGTTGAAAAAACTAACTGTATGGTTATTCACATTCATTTCTCATTATTCATTTTAGAGTGCACAGTGCACATCTCGAATTGTAAATTCTTATTCGTTAATTGGTTCATCTATTTATTTGAAAATATACTGCTAAATTCTGTGTGTTTCTAGTTTTGATTTTGAAGAAGGTAAGAATAAATACAAGTAGGGCTCATAATATTTGACTGATATAATCAAATTGAAGAGCCTAATGTGAATGATTTCTCCATGATTCTAGTTAAAATACATCCTAAAATTGTTGCGTAGACAATATTCTGGTGAAATAGGACTAAAACTGACCCAATGCTAAGTATTCTCCTAAAATTTGCACCGTTATGGCTGCCAATTGTGGTTTTGTGACTGCATGCGTGGAAGGAGACCTTTTGATACTTTTGGTCATTTGCAGATTGACTACTGCAAAAGCTCTAAAAAAAATTTAGATGAGTTAAAGTTCTTTCACATTCTTTTTTGTTCATGCGTCATGGACAGAATATATTACTACTGGTTGATCCTGGAGTTTAGCGGTGCTGTTGCGGATGAAGCGGTCATGAAGTTGATTCTATGCCGGTGCATTGAAATAATCTGCAAACTTTTTATTGATGTTGAACTGATACGGTCATTGTATCTGAAATGTAGTGCTCTTGCCATGTATCAACAACTGAGCAAAGAAGAGAAAGTAGGTTTGCAGCTCATCATACAGCCTCTTATCGCTGCTTATGTCCTCCAATTGCATTCTATCTACCTGACCAATTTGTGGCACAGTGACTTCATCCATAGGAGACAGTTCAGTATTTTTGGCCATTTAATGTTGGAATCATTTTGTAAACCTTTTTCTTTCATTTGTGAAAGAATTATTGAAAGAATAGTTATTGTACTATTTAATCTAAAAAAGGGGTGGGGAAGTTCATACTTTTCATTCTGGTATTTGCACTTGGGTATTATGATTCTAAAACTAGCTTAGTCATAGACTTCCTTGTTTGATTAGATACAGTGGTTGCGTCTGTAGCACTAGATTAACTAATATTCCAATGATTCTATCTCAGCTTAAAAGTTAGGATTTAACGCTCAAGCATTTTTATAGGGGTTATCATTTTTCATATCTATGGTTAATACATACTACTACGCTAAACAGTTGAAGTTATTTAATGACTGAATAAATTAAGATACTAATTATTGTGAATTTTAGTAATTATTTTGTATTACTACCTTAATAAAAAAAAAGAAAAAAAAGAAAAGAATACTAGCTCCCAAACAGCTACAATATGTTTATTAGGTTGATACTTGAAGTGTTAAGATGGTTTCATGTGATGATTGATAAAAGAATATAGATCTAAATAAAATGTTTACTCTTTATCTGGTATTATGAAATAAAGTACTTTATCTTAACAGAAATATTTGAAAAATATGATAGGCAAATAAAGGAAACATAACTGTAACATTTTTTTTTATTAGCTATTACTGAAAAGGCTACTTTACATTGGCCAGGTAAATTACTGAAAGGGCATTTATACATTTAATCATACAGTAAAATGTTTTGATATTACATAATTTAGAAATGTTTGTTATAAGTAGATGTAGCATAAGAAACAAAACAAGCTTACACATCATTAAAATCAATGTTATAATTATAATTAAAAACTAGTGTATTTTAAAATACTTTATGTAAGTTAAATGTCTTGTTAATATGATTTTTTTGTAGAAACGTTGTCCACAATTAATTAGTAAAGCTTGGACTTCAAAATCATACACAAGTTTAAATTCTGTTCATTTTAGTTTTATATCCTTGGGAATAATATGAACCTCATAATAATAATAATAGATCTACAGCATACCTGTTGTTATTCTAACAGTTTGTTTAAAAACCAACCCACTAACCAAACAAATAGTTGTATTAAAAATTGAATGTAAGAGTTGATAAGCTATCATAAACAATGCTGACAATTGACTGTTTTGGTTTTGTGTTCTATAAAGATATGAGTTTTGAATAAAGCTCCATTTTGTTGATGAAGCTATCAAGGTGAGGATAGTCACTTTAAAACTATGAATAGTATAATTGTTTTATTTTTGTAAATGGGTTTATTAGAAATACAATTAATAGCATAAATTATCAAACCCCATCTTAGAAATATCAATCAATCAGAAACCTCTATTGGTACTTTGGTATTATATCTCTAATTTTTTTATTTGGTAACCCATAGAGAATCATAGGGCAAAATCCTTAATCATTCAAGAGTTTTTTCTTCTTTCTTTTCTTAGGCCAGTTATTTTTGTTGTTAATTCTATAATATAGAATAAATAAGAACATTGATGATGCTTTTGTTTTTAACTACTTCATTTTTATGTTGTTTTATTAGCTATGTTGAAACTAATTCAATGCTACTGATATGGTCTGAATTTTTTACTAGGTCAGAGTGCCATTGTTTGAATTATAAAAAATCAAACTTCATCCATACTCTTTCATAGTTTTTTGGGTAAATGATTTGATTTTAAGTTTTAGTCAACATATGACTTTAAGTTATTTCTATGGAAGGAAGCCTTTCATTATCCACTTGTCTAACTTTATGGGTCAAGCTATGTATTAATCATAACACTTCTGCTTTCATCTTAGAGCTAAAATATATAATAATTTAGATACATTCTCAAACGGCACTTATTTAAAATCTAATGGCATATGGTGCAAACCAACCAGCCTGTTGTTTTTTTTCTCACACTTAAACTTAAGTCAAAACAACTCTACTTCAAAACACACGCACACTTGTTAGGATATATCAAATCATTTAACTTGCCAAGCTTAGTATCATCTAATACTCAAGAAAGATTTGGAATTATTCTGTAAAAAAAAGAAGAAATTTGTGGAAATCTTTTTTATTAGATATAATTATATACTCAAATTGTATGTATGTATGTGTGTGTGTTTGTTAGATATAATTTCATAACATTACAGAGTATTAAAAAAAACAAAAAACGACAAAAGTTCATTTTCAGATTTGTATATTATGAACAATTCTTTGGCTTTCTTTTGGCATGACATTTTCTCTGATTATTGTAAGTCTCAATGGATTGATATTTTGCAATTTCAATTTGTTGATTCCTTATTTGTCATTGACTAAATTTGAATTCTTTATCATTGTAAAATTACTTTAAATGTTTAAAAAATAATAAAGAGAAAAAAATGAATGCAATAACTTTTTAGATTTTGGGTTCATAGAATTCTTTCTAAGCCAGTTTCATAAATGGAAGTATAGAGAAAAGAAAGAGTTTATAAAATCACACTTAGAAATTAGGATATTTTTTCTTTTAACAATATGAAAAATTTGTTGGTCCATTCTGTGAAAATTTGAACTTGGATCTGGGATAAATCCTCAGACTGAAATAGATTTAAAAACTTCTCAGTGCTTGAAAATAGCCTTCTGAGCATATTTCCTTCTGGAAGTTTAAACCTTAACTGATGACTTGTAGAAATTGAAGGTATTGTTAATGCAATAATCAACAGGTTGACAGAGCCATTGCTGGAGTAATACATGTAAAATGTTCAAGTTAGTCATTTTTCTTTTCAATGTACTTAGGTTTCCTACTTTTCTTTTTTATAGAAGATGGAAATTTACTACCTTTAAATATGGTTTACATATATATTGGAACAATAATCTGTTATTATATATGATATAATTATTATAATCGCATAACAGGTATTTTCAGATTAGTTCTTGTTTTTTTATCTTGCTTTTTATTCAAACATAAACAATTATTTTCTGAATAAATTTATTTAACTAGATGGTAGTGAGGAACCACTAAGTCAGCAAGTTAGGATGAACATTTACTTAAATTTTTTGTCTTCCCAAAAAAAAAAAAAAAAGGCTTGAGTTTGTCATTTTTTTCCCCTTTATACTCAAGCTTAATTAAAATGAATTTGATGAAAAATCTTTTCTTTTTCTTTTTTTATTTCTTTTATTCATTTTCTTTGGTTTAAGCAGTATCAAATTTCTTTTGCAGATGGCAACTTTGCATGGTTTCAAAAACAGGGATGAGGTAACTATAAGTTTTCTTAATAGAGTTATTATGGTTTTTGGTTGTTATCAACATTTTCTTGTAAAGAACTTTTTGGGTTAAACTTTTTTTTCAATTGCCTTTAAAAGTAATATTTGACACACCTTAAATAGATAAGCAATCAAAAAAATATATGAAGCAATTTTTACTTTTAGTAAAACTAGCTAATTGCTCGTGTGCCCAAAGGTATTTATAACTCTAGATTTTTTTATTCTGTGACCTACACATAGGATGGAAGAAGAAAAACAGGCAAATGAATGCCAATACTCCCCTGAACATCATACTATTTTTCTCCAAGCACAGATGCTACACAATTGTGGGAATTTCATTTTAACAATACAATTTTTAAGAAAACCATCATTGATTGCAGTAAATATTGTCAAAGTGAATAAAAAGCTGTATGGTACTTGATTCAGATTTTGGAACAAAGTTAGGCAAAATTTCAGCATCCATGTTCTAGATTAAGACTGAAATAACAAATCAATTAACGCAACTAAATTTCGCTTTTTCAGGCTAATAAAAGTTTTTTTTTGTCTGGTGACAAGACAACCAACCTATAATGTTTTCAATTAATCTATTTCAATATGCTTGTACTTAGGTTCTACAATTGCTATCACAACTGACCACTTTGTAGAAATATGATGTCATTAATTACACTGTTGCCATTATCACAGAGTTAAAAAAAAAAAAATGTTAATCTATATTTTCCTTATTTTCCCCCTAGTTTAGAGATAGTTTTAAATAGATGAATTTACAAAAAAAAGTGATGTTTATTTTATTTATTTAAAAAAAACTATTTAGCTAACATTTATTTTTCCAGATGGAAAACTTTGTCATTTGAGGAAGATTTGATTTTGAATGAATATCGTTGAGTTTAACGATTTTATTGTAAGCCTTCCAAGAGAAAAATGACAACAAATAAAATAAATCTGTAATTGAATATTTTAATAACTTTTCACTCGCAACTGACAGCAACACTTGTTCAAATATTGAAGTGTTGCTATGGACAATAGCTAAAGAAAAATTGTGTTTTTTATCATTAAGTCAATAGCTATTACTTGAATATTTTAAGATTATTCAATAAATGAGGTTAATTGTACAATAAAAGGAACTGCATATTATCTGAAAAAAAAAATCCATACAAATGAAATAACTTATGCCTCTGCCTTATTTTTCAATTTTATCTCTGTTCTTTAAAATAAGTTTTCTGAAGAATAAAACAAGCTTAACATTAATAAAATTTGCAATTTTAGGTGTGCTCACCTTTCGATTACTTGCCTTGATCTAGAATATTATTTTATCTGGAAAACAATCTACTTCATTTGTAAGTATTTTAAAACAAAAATATGGATATTTAGATTACAATTCTTTTGTAAATTTTAAATAGTTAATGGTTAATACTTCTTTAATGACAAACTTTGGTTTAATTGTTTGACATTCAGATTCACTGCCTATAGCTACTGAACATATATTTTTTACAAGATAAAGATGATTTTTTTCAGATTCATTCCTGGAACGAAACTCTTAGGCTAATATTCCTCAAATATATGGGCCTTGTTTTATTATAACCACGAATTATAAATTTCTAATGAAAAGTCAAATTTGTTTGTAAATAAAAACATAAATATTTCTTTTATCTATACCAGTTGTGAAAATACTGTTGTAAACATCTATTTTTAATTTGTGCAGAGAGATCTATCACTATCTTATAAGTACAGTGTCTTGATAGTGCATGCATAAGATAGTGGCGAGGACATTCACATTTTGATTAAAAAATGATATCTTTCATACTCACATTAGCATGTAATCTTTTTTAAGAAAAGAAAATATGAAGAAGAAAAAAAATACACAAAATATATTGATAAAGTACATGAAAAGTTAACCATAATAATCCTACAATTTTGAAGAAAAAAATAAATTATTTCCTTAAAGATAAACTGAATCGTTTTCTATAAGCTAGCAGGTGTTATTGGTTTTAGATTTCCGTTATTCAAACAAACAAGATCTAGTTTTGCTTACATCTTATAATGACACATTCAACTATCATTTTTTTATGATTAAATTCAATTTGAGCCACCTTTATTTTCAGGTTTTATATATGTAGAGATTTAACTGTTGTCCTCATCTTTTATAGCTATCTATTTATCTTAGAAGTATTAAATTGAAAATAAAAATAGAACTGTAAAAAAATGAATGAGACATTTTTCTTTTTAATTTCTATTTTTCTTTATTATTTTAATCCAGACATCTTTGGTTTACTTTGTCTGAAAAGCATGAATGGTTTAATTTAACAGCCATTTGACCTGAAGAGGTGGCTTGACCCCGAAATATCGTCATATTTGACATCAATGCATCATAAGCGCCTTTCAATAAATGAAATATTATTAAAAAAATATATATATATTATATTATCTTTTTTTTTATTTTGGGATGTCTTGAAGCTACTAACATCAATACTTCATGGCTATGAATCTTGCCCTATTAAGTGCTACTAGCTAAATCATATTTGACTTGAATTTTTAACTTTGATTCAAACGTGACCTGAGGTTAGAAGGTTGTCAATCAATTCCTTACTGTTGACTGCTTAGTTACATATTACATTTGAGTACATTTTTTATCAAAAGTATTCACCCACAGTTGTAGTAATGCCAATCTTGGTTCTCATATTCACTGCTTTTTAGCTACTGAACTCTGATTTATTCGATGTATCTTTTTGTATATTTTCTGTCAAGCTATAAGACAGTGACATTTGTTGGCATTTTTCTTTATATTTTTAATGAAAATGGTCATGTAACATTGAGTTTTATTTATATTTGCAAAATATCTAATCATATCAAGAAATTTCTTATAAATGTAGAAAAACATGGTCACATAATGTTGAGCTGTTTCGTGTGATCTCTTGTTTGATAAACCCCTCTAACTCCCATTTATGACATAAAGCTTACCAAGTCTGATCACTTGAAAAAAAGTTGAGGCATTCCTCGACATAATGTACAGGTAACTGTGAGAAGGATGAGGACAACAGACCCCAAAATAGATGTACAGATTTTCTCATGTTCTCTCATCAGATTAATCTTATTATTTCATCTTGAAGAATGATCTTATCTATTACTTACTTATCATTATTACCAGTGTTGAAATATTTCAGTTGAATAGCTTAAGAGAATCCTTCCAGTTATTTATTTTTATGATGGTTTTATCTTCTTATTAGTATATTTTAGTTAATTTTTCCTTTTCCCAATAATAATGACATTTGGTTTTATATGCATCTCTGTTTATATTATTTTGGCTATTGTTCTTGATGAGTAAGATGATCATTAATATATATATATATATTGCTTTAAGAAATACTGCAGATTTTAGCTTGCTTTCAATAAAAGATTTGGGACGTATTCATAAGAATGTTTACACTTGAGCAAAGTTGAAATGCTGGTTGATCATGCATACATGGAATCTAATATGCATCTACATTTCAGTATAGAATATTCAGAAAAAGGGTTTTTAAATCTATTCAAGCATTTGATGCTTATTTAGAAGTGCACAATATGAAAAAGATTGAGGAAAATATTACACTAGAATTCAGGAAGGAGAATCTTCTTCCTTGTCTCCTTCTTCTTCCTTTCCCTAATTTCCCTTCTTCCTTTTCTTACAACTATTTCTTCTTCCCAGACCAAATAGGAATAAAAATGTGTTATTGAAGTTCTACAGAAATTTGCACTGCTAGGAACTCCATGCACCTAGAAAATAATTCTTGATGCTTACACAACACCATACAATTTCAGTGATAGACGCCTACAAAAGAAAAATCATAATAATAAGATTAATACAATTTGAAAATGCAAGTAAGAAACTTTGATATATCTACACCATTACTGTCGATTTGGGCCAATCGGTAGGCAGTCTGACCTCAAAATCGTATTACGCGAGTTCGAATCCCAGTTGTTCCGTTTACGTTCATATTCGTACTAATACTGTTGGGAAAGGTATG
>JAYKTE010120765.1:0-13438 GCA_036873565.1 Xipholeptos notoides | reverse complement strand
AAAAATAACGTTTATCAAAAATGATTGTTCTCGGCATTAAATGACCTGAAATGGTTGATATGCCGTAAAACACAAACAAACTCAAACTCAAACTCAAGCATTGTTACACAAGCCTTAACAAAACTTCGTCCGGCTTCTTCGGCACTGGAGTAGAAAAACAACAAAGATTTTTTCGCTCGAAATTCTTGTCTCATAAGTTTCTATCGTACTTCGAAAACTTCTGTTAACGAGACAAAGAAACGAATCCAGGAAAACACCTGAAACTAACACTCAAAGTTATAACCAAGCTAACTTGCGGAATGCTCTTCTATTTATTTATCTATCTATCTATCTATATCTTCCTTTTTTACCTATATGAATATATCTTCCTGGCTCAAATCTAATAGTACTAACAAACAGTTCAAAGAGACATCATATCTAAAGAGACAATCTCGGAACACTCGGTTCAGAGATAGTTAGAATATTCCATTTTCATAGAGAGACAAGCAGAATTATAATGATGATATTTATTTATATACGAATTAATGGACAGGTCGTGATAAGCTAATGTGTGCTTGTGTGGAAATAAATCAGGAAATAAATTAACACATCCGTTTAATAAGTACAAATCATAAAATAGATATACTTGCCTTCTGTATTATTATATCAATAAAAATGCAAACTAAAAACATCTATTTATGTCAAAATTCTTATAGTGCTCGTATATATTATCATTTTTCAAACTAGCATGACTTCTAGTTTTCATTGTCATATTCACGAAATGCTTGCAGATATGCCTCTACAGGTATTTTGGCCTCTACAACTATGACTCACCCTTTGAAACCTTCTTGCCGACTTCGACAGCCTCCTAACCTAACCTAACCCTTTATTCAACTCACAGGGATACACTCTCCATGTTCCTTAAATCAATTATGTCCATTCTATAAACACTTATCCATTTCCAGTTTGAACCTGTGATTAACAAATAAATACCACTTTGAACATATAAAAATCACCGCCTAGAACCAGAACACCACCATATTGTCGGATGGACTGCCTATTCTATTGGTCACCTTATCTATACTAGCCTGTTAATCTGCGTTATTATGTGGGTCAATCTATTTTAGTCTATTCATTCATACCATTTGGTCTGAATGTTTGTCTTCCAATCGATAATTACTTCTATGTTTATCTATGATTATCTTTCTACTAATCTGCTTGTCTGTCTAAGCGAGATTTGGGATTAGTCTTCCTTTTGTTCGCTGATTGAACTATTCTTTGTATTTCGCTTTTTTACCTAACCTCGTTTTGATAAAGGACAAGAAAACTTGCGATTCCAATGAATAATGATATCGATTAAAAATAGCAAAATATTTCGAATAACTATTCTTGTTTTTATTCACTGGCCAAACTTATCAGGAATAAGACCTACCCGTTACAGTCTAGTTTTACATATGTAAAACCTAGGTAATCACGTTAACTACACGAACTCATTTTCTTGAGATTTTTACATTGTTTCACACCCACGTAATTATTACTCAGAAATCTTTGATTTAATAAACTTATATTTTGTCATGATTTTCTATGTTTTTATATATTATTATGTGTGATATGCTACAGTTTAAATATACTGAAAAATTGGCATATAAAGTAAAATAAATTCATAAATGTTTTAAGTTATTGGTGTGAGTTATTTCCCTTTGTATCTATTACTCTTTTATCTTTTTAGGTAGTTCTCTCTGGACACCTATGTTCCAAAAGGAATGCCTTCTATTTGTCGGAGAGTTACGAATCCGTGACTGCAACAGGGAGACACACCATGTATTTTATATTAGAATTGAAATTAATGCAGCTTAGAATTTTACGAGGATCGTTCCAAAAGTAATACCACACGAATCGATATGAGAGAGTTGTTAATTGCATTATTATGAGGACTGAACTCATCTTGGTGTGAGACTCTAAGAAAGAATTCCTGAAAAGGGACATGTGTCAGAAGCAGGAATGCGACATTGAATTCTTCCATGCAGAAAAATTGAACGAATCAACATTTACGGCACCTGTTCAACGTTTATGGAGCCGATACAGTTCATGTCTAAAATGAACCGCTTCGTTTATCGCTGAGAAAAGTTCGTTGGGAATGGTGGTAACTATAGAGAAAAAATAAATTCTGAAGCCGAAAAGGTCACTCGTTTTAATAGTACTACTCTCTTCAACTTTCAAAAATACTTTTGGAACGACCCTCATATATTCCTAATAACACATAATTTTCCCGATATATCAAGATTTTTAAGACAAACCATGTATTTTAAAAATGAATTAAATGCTGCTGAATTTTTTAAACGACTTTCCTTGTGTATCTTTAATATCTATAATTTTGGCAAAACTATAAAAGAGAATATGATAATAAAAAAACAGCTGTGTACAAGAAAAGAAGACGGTAAACAGATAAAAAAAATAGAGTGTCGGAAGTGGAAATTTGAAAGAGAGATAAGAGAGATTGGGAGAGAAAAATCTTGAACATGAACAAGAACTTTAGTCTTGTATCTGTCTATGTGACAAATTAGGAATGAACCAATGGCCCATTTTCTGAATGTAAGACAAAAGCTGGTTTCCCAAGTCATTGATAACACTTCTCGGGGAAGTTATCTTCCCTTAGGGCAATGTTCAAATCTATAATTCAGTGCAAAACCCTTGGCCCACAAAGGTCAGCAATATACTTGTCTGATTTGCAAAGTAAAGAAAACAATATATATGTATATATATATATATATATATATATATATGTGTGTGTCTGTGTCTGTGTCTTTGTGTGTCTTTATGTGTCTGTGTCTGTGTGTTTCTCTCTCTCTCTCTCTCTCTCTCTCTCTCTCTCTCTCTCTCTCTCTCTCTCTCTCTCTCTCTCTGTGTGTGTGTGTGCGTGTGTGTGTGTGTGTCTGTGTCTGTGTCTGTGTCTGTGTCTGTGTGTCTTTCTTGTAGAGCTGAGTGTATAACATTAAATAATATAATATTTGATAATAGCCACAGAACCCTCACATATTTCATTAAAACAAATAAGAAATTAAATATTAAGAAATGCGCGGAAAAAAATCACACAATATATAAACACTCGGTTCCACAAGACAAAAGACACCTCCAAAATGCTAAAAAGCCATCCTGAGAATGGTCCGCGAGGACCGAAAACTTTCGGAAGACTGGGGGACTGCAAAAAACACGTGACCTAAAAAAGAAAGGCTCTTGTTCGAAAACAAGAGAAGATGGAAATAAAAATTCTGACAAGGAGAATAAAAGTTCTCTTCAACGTAACATGTATATTTAACGAAATTCTGCCTGAATATGCCAGATTTAAAACGAATAGCTCTGCAGATAAACAATATAAGCAACGTTTGTCAATATAAAGATAGAACTAGGTAAACTATTCATGCTCTTTATACTAGCAAACCACAGGGGTGGACTGGGCTATTAGTCAATCCGGTCATGTTCGAAGTCCCGGCACTTCAAAGGGGCCCGCCTGACTGCCAATAGAATTGTCGAGGATGTCCTTGTTATACATTCTTATACATGCATTTTGACTCGGGTCACTCCGTTTTGCCTGCTCATCCTAATGCGTGTATAATGGCCGTAGCTGACTACCGGACATAGTTAAACCAATATACACAGATTACCGACTGCGCAATCTCTATATGTGACATAATTGTAAAAAATAGGGAAAAGAGGCCATTGTATTTTCTGCCTGGGATCCCATGACACTGTTAGTCCGGTCCTTGCAAGCCAATACCAAAAACCTTAAAGAGATTCAATGTTGGAGCTGTACATGGAATATTATAAGTTGACTTTGTCTTTATATGAACAGAAAATCCCAAACCGGAGATTATCAAATATTATTATGAGTTCCCATACTGGTAACTATCAGAAATTTTGCGCTATTAGCAACCAGTGGCTTTAACTAAAGTCAGAAGCGGTCAATGACAATGGGACAGTGTTAAATATTTTATAATCTAGATTATGAACTTCCCAGCAATGTCAATTTTATTAGAATCTATTAACTTACTTTTTCAGATATATATATTCAACTGAAACTTTTTCTCATTCAGATTCCTGTCAAATTGAAAATGGATAGCCTGAATGAAATAGATTTGCCTCCGTCATTTAAAACGCAAGCCAGTTCTTATTGAATACGTGATTTTTCTTTCAGATTCATTTTGCTTTAAAAACGATAGTCATTACTCTCGTTCTCCACCCATTGATAATTGACCACTCCCTTTCCTGCACCGACTTATTCGTCTTCGGAATCTCTGACATATGAATAGATAAAAATTTAACAAAACCTTATCGTCGTCCTCCTCAGCCTGAGAAAAGGTTAACCACTAATGTAACTACCCAGTGGACATGAAAGCTAATAGAACTACGTTATTTCATCAATTTTCATTGACCCCTCTCACTGAAATCTTTGGGAGGAAACATTATCAGTCGATTTATAATGGGACAAACGCAAACAGAGATTCCGTGAGCGCGGCAGGGTTGGTTTCAAATCGAATATTCCCTCGCAGAATTTTCCCGGGGCGACTAACAAAGCGCTGGAAAGGCATAGAAAACGCCAAACAATAGTTACTGCCATTTGCTTGGATACATGCCAACTCTTGGACACAAGGAAAGTCTCAAGAACTATTCATGTGTTCGAGCACTACAGGAGGGTAGTCTTAAATGGCATCTGTCTCGTCCTGAAAATGTCTCCGACAGGGGGCGCGAGTTTAGAGCTGTCTGTGACTGAACGCTTTTGAAAGACTAAGCTAAATGAAACAATCGCCGTTTTTGTTAAAATGACGGCTGATGTATCATTTACTTTTAAGATCCATGGCAGTGTTTCCCATACATTTGTGGTTGCGACCCGAAATGCAGTTATAGCCAGAATTAGTGACCTGTATTCTAATAATAAATCTGGCCATTTCATATTAGATGTTATAATTGCAAAATCTCCATGATAATTTCTTATCATATTTCACTTAATATTTGTTAACGTAGTGAACTTCAATAGATTTGAAACGAGAACGAGAAGTAAAAAATAAAATAATAATTTCTTCAACTCCTTCTACATATGACATTTTTGGATTTTTTTTTTTCAATAAAAATGAATAAGCTTGATCGAGGAGAAAAGCTTGCAGTCACCGACTGCATGGGATGCCAAAGAGCCAGAGGGGGCTTATTGTCACTCTGCTTTCGGCAAACGTCATAATTAACTGAATGGGGAGGTGGAGGGCTTGCAGTCACAAACTGCCAGATATCTAGATTTATTGGAGCATCAGAGGAGACTTATTGTCACTCTGTCTTCGGGAATCACCACCGGGCGTTGGTAGAGTGGGAGGATTCTTCTAATGATGCGTGTGCGAAGTGGGCACAGAGGGGTGAAAATTCAAGGTTATATTACACCATAGAGTCTTTGACTGGAATGGCATCAGTAGAAAAATACTTGCTGGATGCGCAAGGCGATTGGTGTGATATCCCATGATAGTAATAATGAGAAGATGGGAAAAGATTAAGAAAAGGATATTGAAACTAATGAAGTGCATTAGTGTACACAAATTATTCATGAAAAAGTTTAGTTTTCTTTTTATTGTAAAAATGTTTTATGATTATCCATCCAAATAAGATTAATTGAATTATTTCAGTAATTTGCTATTTTTCCTTTGAGATATATCTAAAAATAAAAAAAGATACTAGGGTCATTCCATGAGTAATGTCTCAGGCATTTTATTCTGCCCAAATGGATTAGAGAGAATTGAAAATTGCATTTTTATGAACACTGAACTTATGCATTCTTAACCTGAAAGTTCTAGCTCTCTGGTGCTGATATTGGCGTGTGGGACGTGCATCATGGCATCATGTACGTGCGTCAGAAGCAGAGATGTATCTTTGAATTCTTCAATGTAGAAAAGAATGAACTGATCAGCATTCACCGGTGCTTGTTTAATGTTTACGAATCCGATGTCAGCTCAGTTGGTAGATCGTTTCGCCGATTTCAGAGTGGCCACAGAGATGTGAGTGACAAAGCACGTCTTGACGCGAAAATTGACAGCTTCGTTCATCGCTGGCAAAAGTGCATTGGGAATGGTGGGGACAATGTAGAAAAATAGATTCTGAAGCACAAAAGGTCGCTCGTTTTAATGGTACTACTCCTATCTTCGTAGGCCTTCAACTTTTAAAAAATAACTTGAAGAAATTGGTGGCTCTACTTTTGGATAGTATTAACAAAAGTAAATGCGAATTAATTGTATTTTTCCAGATTTATAATGAAAAGATGATAATTTTCATAATTGCATTTTTCAATCTCCACAAAGAAAAAAAAGAGTCGAAGTAAAACTAAATAATAAATAAATACATTAATAAATAAAATAAATGAATAAAAAATTCATTTAAAAGATAAAAGCAACAAGAGCAGAGTAAAAAAAGAAGAAAAATGAATGAATGAATGAATGAATGAATGAATGAAGGAAGAAAGGGAGGAAGGAATGGGATAGCACAAAAAGAAAAGAAAAGGGCAGATAACGAAAAAAAAGAAAGTGAAAGAAAAATGAATGAATAAATAATGAATGAAAGGAATAGAAAAGGGAGAAAGAAAGGAAGGCAAAGAAAGATAGGAATAGAAGGAAAACAGAAACGTTGAATGAAAGGAGAGAAAGAAGGGACGGAAAAATTCAAAGAAAGAAAGACAGGGGTATAATCAAAGAATGAATAAAGGAATGAAAAAAAAAGAAAAGGAAAGCAGCCAGATTTCAACCAGATGATATTTGAGCTTTGGCGTAGAATAGCCCTCGAGAGTAAGAGAATTTGTGAACCTCGTCCAGTTATCAAGAGACCGGATACCGGTAGACGATGAGGCCCCCGAGCCCTGGGCAGACTAAGAATCTCAGACAGATGAAACTGTAGCAAAGGAGACTATCGAAGGTTATAGGGCCTGGGAGCAAAATAACGTAACGTTTATAGGACAGTGCACTTGCTCTCCCACATTGAGGATAGGACAAAATGCCAAACAATGCGCCCCTGCTCTCCCTTCCTTCTCACACTCCAAAGATGCATCGGCGAGAAGGGACGATGGAGTAGCTGAATAGCATTGCTTTACTGATTCCAGAAAGAAATGCCGAATTTGATTAGCAGTTATTAGAGCCAATTAAGTGAGACGGAAGAAATTGTAATGCTATCACGCTTTATCAGTGTCGATTTACAAGATTTGCAAATGTATAAGAAAAATCTTGATTGAAGATATTAATTTGCAGTAACATCTTTGTTTAGAGCTATTGTTATGATTGGATGTTTGATAAATGGTTTTGTCTATAAATTGGCTAATCTGAAATAAAATTTTCATGTACAGACATGCAAAAATATTATCAAACTTGTTTTAACTATTCATATAAGTTTACTGAGAAACTATGGTGGCCATTAATTTCAACTCGTTCTAATACCTTCATTAGAAACAACTAATGAAAAAATACTTCCAGTAAATTACTGTTGCATAAAAAAAATTATTTAAAATTATTTTGTAGCCAAAGACTGTATGTTGCAACATAACCTTGGGTTTTCACCCTTCTGCGTCCACTTCGCACACCCATCACTAAAAAAATCCTACCACTCTGCCAACGCCAGGTTGTGATTCCTGGAGGCAGATTGACAATAAGTCTCCTCTTGTACTCCAGCTTATTTGGATACCTTATTATTATCAATATTATTATTACTATTATTATTATGATCAACATCATCATCAATATTATTATTGTCATTATCATCATCATCATCATCATCATCATGATTATCATGTTTATTATTATCATCATCATCAATTTCATCATCATTATTATTATTAGTAGTAGTAGTAGTATTAGTATTGTTGTTGTTGTTATTGTTGTTGTTATTTGTGGTATTTCACACCAATCACTTGCACACCTAAGAATCAGTAGTTTTTACTGGAGTCAGGGTGACAACAAGTCTCTTTGTGAACTCCATCATCATCGTCATTATTATTATCATTATTATTATTATTATTATTATTGTTATTATTCATCGATCAAATATCTTGGTTTATGTTTTAAATCTTATTTTTCTATTCAGTCTGATGTTTCATGAAATCTAGTTTTTTAAATGTCACAAAGATGCTGATCAACAAAAGGAAAATTATCTCAATATCAATTCATAAGATATCACACGATCTAATCAACGAAATATTAAACCCTTTTTCTTTTTTTTAAATCATAAATAAAAAGGTTATTATTCTAAACAAACTTCCAATAAAGGAGAGCTCAGTATCATATAACAGTAAGAGTTCAAAAGAATGATTGCACATCAAAGGTTTGGGATCTGAATCAAAAATTGTTGTTTTAGTTTGTTTTGGTTTTTTAAGCTATAAAGTGAAACATCTATTTTAATGAATGGTAATAGATAGCAACAAAGATGTAAAAAGGAAAATGTTTTGGATGTACAAAAAACAAAATGATTATCATAAAGATTTTTTGGTTTGTTTTTTCGGGGTTTTTGTTGTTGTTGCTTTTTTTTAGTTGTTTTTTTTTTGTTGTTGATTTTTTTTTCATTGATATATTCTGAGCTTGAATAGATAATATTAATTTCTAAATAGGTATTTAATTAAAGCCAAAAAGAACTTTTAAAAATCATATTAAAGAAACTGGATGATTACATTGATTCTGTCATAGAAAAATATTCGTGTAACTTTAAAAAAATCAAAAGTAAAGATAATAGAATGGAGTGAAAAGATAAGTTTTCAGTCTTATTAAAAAATGGCGTGTTTATTTCGATTTTCGTGCAGTTATTGATATTAATCAAGAGATTTAATACTTTTTTTAAAATGATGAAATGAAACTAATAACAAAATTCACTTACATTGTATATATGTTATAGATGGCTTTTTTATGTGAATACAATATATTATCAAATTCTTTTCTATTTCAATGCAAAATGATAAGAGGCAAGAAAATTAATCCAATTTATATTTGTTGATTAATTTGAAGTTTTCAAGTCTTAAGTTAGGAAACACATGCTAGGAAACAATAGTGTGGTCATTTTATTTAATGTATACGCACACACACACACACACACACACACACACACATACATACATACATACACGCACACACACAAACATATATATTAAATCCTTGAGGATGGTCAAAGAAGACCGAAAACGTTTGGAAAAAATCTTGGAAATTGTATTAAGACACTCAACCCAGCTACTAAGTCCCTTGTTAGAAAACAAGAATTAAAAATATTAAAAACGAAAATTAAAATTCTTTTTAATGAAACTTGTCTGAATGATATACATATATATAAGGGTTGTTCCAAAAGTAATGCATCCTATTTTTCTCTTTCCACCCGAATGGACCAGAGCGGATAGCAAATTGCATTGTTATGATTATTGAACCCATTCATTCAGGACTTGAAAATTCAATCCCCCTGTTTTAGGTATTGACGATGGGATACTTTAAGAAAGCAACCCCTTGTCATGGACGTACATCCGAAGCAGAGATGCGTCATTGAACTTCTATAGGCAGAAAAAATTGAACCGAGCATTTACCACTCCAGTCTTCGTAGCCCTTCAACTTTTAAAAAATAACTTTAGAAAATAGGTGCCATAACTTTTGGAACGACCTTCATATACATATACATTTGTGTATGTGTGTGTGTGTGTGTGTGTGTGTGTATTTTTGTGCATGTATACTTATATGTGTGTGTTTATTGGGAAGATTTTGAAATGAGGCTTCTTAATCTATTTATCAATTTCTTTTTGCGGACTGTGGTTCGAAACGCAGTGAAAACAACAACTATGTAAGATGAGGACAACAGTCAGCAAAAATAAATTAATAGATAGATTATATGTGTGTGTTTGTGCATTCAATGAGTAACATATAGTTAAATATCATAGACAATTTTATCTAGTAATCGTGTGCTCGATTCTCTATCATTGCTTCATGAACTTTATCTTTTGTTTGTGGTAGTAAAGAAAGTATTCATTTCCTTTGTTCACCCAGGGACAGCGTCAGAATGATTTGTTGCTAAGATAAGAGTATGTAGAGTTATTTTATTGATTTTTTTCTTTTTAACTTTAATTGATTGAATGTGTATTTCTGTATTTATTCATTTTGTCATAATTGTATTTTATTTTATATATTTTAAAGACATCTTAGAATAATTCCGGACAGTAGGAATTTTTTTTTAAGCGTCATTTTTCATTCTGATGTCGAGTGTTTTGGGTATTTGAAGTTTGAGTCCGTCATTTTGTTTGCTTATTTTGATGTTTTTGGTCCATATTTTGAATATAGGACAAAAAGATGTTTTAAATGTTTTAGTGATTATAATAAAAAAAAGAAAGGTGATACGTCTCGGTGATGAATACACAAGTATTGTTGTTAAGTTAAACCCTTGCCAAGGTGGTAAAATTGTTGTTAATTACAAGGTTATATGTATTATGCTTATGGTTTGATACAAAATATTTGTTGACATTTTTTTCTTGGGTTTTATTTCGCATTTATTTATTTTGTTGAATTTTTTGTTTTTTTATGTTTTTTGTGCTTATTTGGATTTTGTTTTATTTTTTCGTTTTTTGTTTTTTCTTTTGTGCTTGTTGGTGATGCATTGTTGTGGACTATAGATTTTATTGCCTTTTCATCAATTCGGTAGTGGCCATGCATTTTATTGGTTACGTTAAAATAGGTTAATATAGAAGAATATGTTAGCATTCTTAGGATATTGGATGGGCTTACATTGTCTAATATGCGAATTAATTTCTTGGCCACCATCGTAATTGGAAAAGCTATGGTCGTTAAGGTTGTGCTTAATGTGTTGTTTGAAAAATATTTTTGACTTTGTAAAAAAGGTTGATAATGATATGTATTTTTTGTACCAATTCGGATATTCAATTTTGAAGTTGAGAACGCATGAATTATTTCTAGTGTTTTCTTTTTAACGGGGAATTGGTGAATTTGCTACTATACCGTTGGTGTCGATGTGGACGTCTAAAATCGGAGTCTTGATTTCTTTGTGAGGTTCATGCATGTTCGTTTGAAAGTGTCTGGTAAAATGTTAATTTCTTCGGCGTTTTCGATCAAAATCAACACATTATCTACGTATGTCAGGTAGTGTGTCAATTTGTTGATGATTTTGAAAACTTTATGGATGTATAGGATTTGTTTGTTGTTATTTTTTTTTTTATTTTTTTAGCGACAGCAAACTTTAGATTTAAAAAATTGTTATACTCCTGTGAAGGCCCACTGAAAAAATGACTCAACATAGGGTGATAGGTAGAATGTGATTTGTATTATCGGAACGAAAAAGTGATGTAAAAAAGGTAATTATACGTTTTAGCCGTGCTTTTGGCTGGCAGGAACGATGGTTATAGCCTCGTTTAGAACGAGATGTTTTCTTCCACCGAGTGAGCTGGTCTCGAGGAAGATATTGAGGCTGGACGGGTGCATATTGGATTACGGTAGGATAGGTCCCCATAAAAAATAATTCACAGAAAAATATATATTAAAAATAAATAAAATAAATAAATAAATCAATGATAAATAAAGTAAATGAATTAAGATAAATTACGAAAAGCAGAGTCGTCAATATAAAGTTGACCACCTCTAAAAGAACCCATTTAGATTTCTACAAATTTTCCAGTTATCTATCTCGGTGTATGTTATAAACTCATTTTCTTAAATTTAACTGGGAACTTAGTTGCCACATTTTCCCATTTTCGTGAGTTCCGAAATTTGGATATATTATGTTTTTTTACGAAAGCTTATATTTGCTAAAAAAAATTCTGGAAGTTGATAAATCGGTGTGGGGACTTTTTCTTTTTTTTTTTTTCCTTGAAAAAAAAAAACTTCTCTTTTTTTTAAACAGAATCAAAAAACAGTTAATGTTACCTTTATTTATATAGATTTTTGCAAAGTCCAGGAAATCTGAAGACATTAAAATGTGAAAATGATCTTCCTCAATTAATTTGCAACACGACAAAAAATTTCCCTAAAGATAAAATTCATAAGACCACACACATAGATACACACATAGTAAGAAAAATTCACGCTTAAATCGTGAAAGGTTACTTAAGGAAAGATATGTAAATTTAAGGCACTAATTGCCTTTCTTTCTGACAGAGTGTGATAGATACTGTCTTTACCGAGTGAGCCACATCAATTCGGGACATTCACTTCAGCCAAGAATGAGAATAAGTAAATGGGGGCATTTTCGCTCCGGCCTAATCCTATTAATCCGTGTTTGGCAGAGAAAATGGCGTCAAATTTTCGTGCGGTGTCACTTTGTGTTGAATGATTAGGAGTGAATGGTGAGCACTTCAGTGGAGGAAGAATAAATTTTATTTAGAAGAAAAAAAGAAAGAAAGAAATGAGAGAAAGGAAGACGAAATGAAAGAAAGAAATAAGAAAAAGAAAGAAAGAATAAACGAAAAAAGAAAGATAGTTTCATGTAAATTATTTTTTCTTTTTAAATACTACTTTCTACTATTTTTATTCCTTGTTATTATACGAACATTCTGTCAATGAAGAACTTAATTTCAAACAGCACCGGGAACCAACCTTTTTGCCATGACAACTTGTAATCCTTCTTTCCGTTTTCTCTTTTTACTCTCTGACTCTTCTCTTCTCTATATATATTTATATCACACAAATACCCTTGCGGTAACCATCATTTAAATGCCCTTCCTGATATATATAACCATTAGTGAAATACTTTAACTGATATATATCACACAAATCCCCTAGTCCAAACATTATTTAGATAGGTTCCCTGATATATATTATTCAAATCCTAACCATTATTTAGAAAACTTTCCAGATATATATCACTCCAATCCCCTTGTCCAAACATTTTTTAAATATCATCCCTGATATATATAACACAAATCCCATTATCCAAACCATTATTGAAATACCTTTATCGAAACAATTAGAATCTATCTTACAATAATTTTACCTAACACGTTATTTACAGTTTTTTAACAATTATTTCAAAACAAATATCTGCAAACAAATTTTGCTCCGTTCTGCTTTCTAATTGAAGGCAAATAAACTTTAATATTTTGCACTCTAGTTAGCCATACTAATTGAGGTACCAACGATAATGTTACAAAATGAAGAGAGAAATACAAAATTGAAGAGAAGAAAAAAAGAATTAGATATTGGAAAAAAAACTTGTCAACTAAAATAAAATATTATTTAAGCTGCAAACAGGCTACTTTTCATAGTCAAAGTGTCATTTTGTCAGTATTGTTCCATGAAGAAATGTACTTAAATATTTGCAGAAATGTGAAGCGTGTACTCACTTTTGTGATACACTGTATACATCTCTTATTATACTAAAACCGTATCGAACTTGTTTGCTTGCTTGCTTGATTGTTTGCTTGCTTAAAGTTCCAAAGAACTTGCCTCGGTTCCAAAGATGACTAATTCGTCATAAT
>JAYKTE010120654.1:0-13440 GCA_036873565.1 Xipholeptos notoides | reverse complement strand
ATCATTGTATACACACAGGAAGAATTGGGAGAATTGCTCAACTAGTTCAGAATGGTTTAACTTAAACATGTTCAAATAATTTTCCTCTTACGTATCATTGTATACACACAGGAAGAATTGGGAGAATTGCTCAACTAGTTCAGAATGGTTTAACTTAAACATGTTCAAATTATTTTCCTCTTCTCTGTGTGTATGTGTGTGTGTCAATGTGTGAGCGCAAATGAAATTATTATCTAACGCAAACAATTGCCACAATAAGATGATAAACCTTAAGCTTTTAACAAAGTTAATTAAGCCAAATCTTGACGTAATCAGTAGTTACAGCTAAAAACTAGATTTAATTAATTATTGTCTTTATCTTACTTGATTTTTGAAATGTTTTGGAAATAATTAAAAACTAACTTTTTGTTTTTATGAGAATTTTTTGTTTTATATATTTTATTCAGGGTAGAGGAAGGAGAATTGTGGGAGAGTTATGTTTCAGCAGAGGAAATAAAATGCTAAGGCAGTGAACAACAGCAGAAATAAACATGCGAAAACTGCACCCTTGGTCTTTGAGTTTCATCCATCTTTTGTTTCCAGAAGACCAGAAGGATGAAGAGACTCCCTCTCACAGAAACTTGGAAGGGCCAGACAAAGAACATTTTGAAAAGTAAAGCCCTTCCAAATAAAAAACCTCCTGTGCCCTGAGCCGAAAATCAGAGATAGTTTAATAACACAGATATGGAGATATCAGGTTAACCATTTTTATTCAATTCTCGTTGACTTCTCACCTTATTGCCCAGATGCCCACGTGATGTCATTTTATATAGCTAGCTAAGTCATCCCCTGAAACAAACTGGCTCCCTAAGTCTGACGAATCGGCTCGCACCCATAACAACATTACAGTAGGACTATCTTACAAAAAGAAATATTCAAAATATCTAATTATCTTTCAGACAATTATTTATCTACATAACTATTAACCATTACAGCTAAAACAGACTGATTAAAATTGAACACATGGTGCAGCAGATAGAGGCATTTAGTATCATCCGTTCCAGGTGAGCATTGGCAGAAAATAGCGGTTTCAATTCCTATCCAAGCAGACCAAAGTTTTAGTTGATCAAAATGTGGTGCAATAGACAACAACTATGGTAGACAGTGATTGCTTGGGATATGGTTACAAGACTCAGAGTTTGTAGCTGAGGTCGTGATTAATCACCTGACGAAGGCCAGGCTGTGTTAGCCAAAACATGGTGTAATAACAACTATAAAGATGAAGACAACAGTCCACAAATAAAATCAATACATAGACTATGAAGCTTCATCTCAAAGAATTCCAAATGAATATAGATGAACTCAATCTGACATTATATATCTCACAGGAATTGACATGATTGCACATTTACAGATAATCCTAAGTATCTATAAATATAAAATCTTTAATTTTTGAGAAGAAATGGTTTTCAACATTTCTCATGTTTAAGTTAAATTGATAGCATTAAATTTTGCAAAACAAAATAAATGATACAGCATTTTCGAATCTGGAGTATGTAAAGGCAAAGGTGAAACAAATATAGATAACAGTAGATAATGGCAAAAGAGTAATTTCTTTTTCAATTTTAGAAAATAATAAGATAAATAAGTCAGATTATCTGAGAAAAAAATTCCACAGAGGAAATTAATGAAGAACAAAGAAATGATTAGTCAAAATAAATTAATAACTGCCTCAAGAAGAAGTTTGTTTTGCATTTCTGGCATATCCACCTTTTCAGGTCATTTAATACAGAGAACAATTATTTTTTGAGAAACGTTCTTTTTTGTCCACACATAGTTTTTTATAATAAAACAATATGCACTATTAAATCCATAACTGGAGGGAATGTGGGGGATTCCTACCTATCTCATGGGTATTAGTCCAAATGTGAACGTAAACAGAACAACTTTGATTCAAACTCTTATATTAGGATTCCTAGGTCCAACTGCCTATCCACTGCTCCAAGTGGATTTCACTTCACCACTTCAACAAGAGAAGAAGCATTAATGACTACTAGCAGAATCTGTGGAAATTCCACAGTAGTTGAAATGTCAGAAAGTAAATTTAACATAGTTAAATTTTTTAAAAATTCTGGGAAATAGTTCAACACTGCAAATTAATTGTGTATAATCTTTTTTAGGGTTTTGATTAAAAAAACATTCTTATCTAAATTATGATAAAAATGGTTTTAATGATTTTTAAAAGATAAAGAGTGACTTTAAAGGGAAGTAAGATCGTTACTTTTGGTTTATGCGTGACACACAAAATAACACACATGCTATCATATCAATATATAGATACACATATGTACCAATATGCATCCCAAGCCAATAACCCTACACAGTGTACCATGTACTAACAGGCTGT
The DNA here is from genome assembly GCA_036873565.1 of Xipholeptos notoides. Taxonomy (NCBI): domain Eukaryota; kingdom Metazoa; phylum Mollusca; class Cephalopoda; family Idiosepiidae; genus Xipholeptos; species Xipholeptos notoides. The sequence continues at coordinate 11,054 of JAYKTE010120654.1, read as the reverse complement.
ATAGACTTTGAACACATCTGACTAAAACAGTATAAAGAAAATAATCTAAAGGAGATTTTCAACAAGAAATAGTCAAAAAGTTCCTCTGAATCATAAATAACCTTTAACTTCCCCACCCATCATACTACAAATAATATTGATACATAAAGGTTGATTTGCCATAAAACAAATCAATCAATTAATCAATCAACAGGATATTTTTATGGAGTGACTTTTTTTCTTTCTCTCTCTCTCTCTCTTTCAATGTATATATTCATATATAAATCATATTTGCAACAGTAAATTCAGATTGATGCCAGGCTTTGTGAGCTTATAGCTAATGATACGCCAGTTGATTGTGATCATATAAATTGAGAAAACAGAATGAATAAATGTGTAGAGATGCAAATTAAATTTAGAAGAGAATATGAATGTGTCAGTAATGGCCATACTTCTTTGGTGAGGGAATTATCAAATATATATCAGTTATTATATTTATCCATTATCTATCTAAATCTGCATACATATATACATTTATAACTATATATATTGACATGATAGAAGGAATTTCATTTCCTTAATCAGAAGAAAAATATCTTGTTTGTTTAGTTTTAAGGTCATTTAATGCTGAGAACAATCATTTTTGAGAAATATTTTATTGTTCACATGTAGATTTTTGACTAACACATTATGCACTATTTATCCCATAGCTGGAGGGAATGAGGGATTCATACCTTTCCCAAGTCCAAATATGAACACAAACCAAGTGATTAGGGTTCGAACTGATGTATTATGATTCGAAAGTCCGACTGTCTATCCACTGCCCTAAGTGGACCTCTCTCAAAAATAGCTAAAATACAAAAAATGATTGCTTGATGATATCATTCACTTGACACATTTTCAAAAGAACAGTGACTAAAATTACAGAAACTTTGATAATACACATAGAAACCTCAAAAATAAATTGTGTGATATTATTACCCACCCAACCCAAAAAATGATAAAACAGGAAACATCACTACATGAATTGGGAAAGAACTGATTTTATTATCAGAAAGTTGAATGTTTTGTTTTCCATATTTTACAGGTTTCATTAAAAAAAAATTTTTTAAATAGATTAAAACTGAAAAGAACACACCCAAGAGTTTCTGAGTCAACTTAGAGAGACATGCCTAAAAAAACTAAAGAAACACTCTTTAATTTTTATAGCATTCCGTATTTTATCACCAATATAAGACAAACATGTTAAAACTATTTTTAAGAATAAAAGGTAAAATTGTTCAAATTGTCTAAAAGTATCGATTGGACAATTTTCCTCATTCATAATATTTTCATTCTCACAATGAGGGAAACAGTTCGATTAGTACTTTTAGAATTCATCATAGTTCATCTCAAGGATTTCGAAAAATAATGTTCAAATTGTATCAGTTTAAAATATTCTAATTTTTATCATAGTGCTTCCTTGTTTCAAAAATTATAAAAATGAATGAATCTAATAAAAAAAAAATCATACAAATTTCAGATTGGTTGATTGATTTGTTTAGTGGCATATCAACCTTCATAGGTCATTTAATGTCAGATTCTGTTTGGGTATTGGTATATGAGATTTATAAGAGGGAACTTTTAAGCGCTTGTCGGGTTGTTACTCTGAACACCTCATATGTCTTCATCTTATTCACTCAGCCAAACTTTGAATAAAAAGAAATGCTGGCAGAAATCACATGGCCCACCTTTGACACCTTTGCCTAATCTATGGTTATTACCAATCCAAAGTTGCCACTTTGGCTGTTAGTGTTCCAGACAATATTCTTCAAGGAGTTAATAGCTGTCTCTAACCTGCTCTCTCTATCAAATCTCATCAACAGCTAGATACTCCCAATTGTTACTGCTAGCTTCTTTTTTTTTTATACAGTTTTTGTAGATTTTCTATGGTTTGTGATGTGGTTGCTTTCCAACATTAAGTTGCTCACCATAAAACAATTGTTTTGGGAGTCTTTATTCCTATATTTGAACAATCTGCCCTGGTCCTTGCATAATAACTCAGACACACAAATTATTTTCAAAAGAAAGAAGTAATTTGATATAAACTAAACTAAAAAAAAACAAACAAAAAAACACCATATGAGATAAATCTTAATATAAAGAAGGAATGTTTTACAATTCTAAAATTTATTTTCTATTTAAATCAATTTCCGAAATGTGGTTGGCTATGATAAATCTCCATTATATTTCAAGAAAGAATGCAACAAACAGTGAAAGTGTTTTGGATAAAAAAAGACAAAACCTTATGAATAGAACAAACCAGAAATCCTGAACCAAATGATATTTTTCTTTTTTCCTTTTGACTATAGGAGCAGGAAGATTAAAAAGAACCACAATGTTGATATAATGAAATAAATTCAAAAAGAAATGCTTATTTTATTGCAAAATCATTGGTGGACAAAAATGAAATATATATTCATAAATTTTATTCACTAAATCTTCACTTGCAAGAATTTAAGAATAGAAATCTCACAATTTGTGCTGTTTAGAATTTTATTAACAATTAGCTTATCTTTTTTGGGTTTCTGCTTTATCAGGCAGTAAATTTCAAACTGATTCTAAAATGATTTTTACATGTGTATTGTTGTTGTTGTTCAAGTGGTGTTATTTTCATATTCTGTGGATGTGTCTGGTGGATATTTTTCTAAATTCTAAATTTCTTACTCCCCCACTTCCACACTTAACTTTCTTAAAATTTACTTAAGATTATCAAAGAGTGATATATATATAAATGTAACAGGTGTTCCTCCCAGTCTCTTATCCTTGTTTCTTGTTGAACTTAGTAACCTTTTAGTTGAAGTTGGGAATCTTAACCTTAAATGAACTCCAAACCAATTTCTCTAGAGGTTTCCATGTCTTAATTAGTGGGTATAGGTATTTGGTTTTCATAGTTTTAAATGAATCTATCTAAAATGTTGACTAGAAGCAAATCATACTTAACTTTTATGCCTTTGCAGTTGTTAAGAGAATGAGAAGAATTTTCCTTAGGGAAATTTTATAAGGATTTCATTAAAACCCAGTGAAATTTTGTCATGACATTCTCTTCAACAAAAAACAAAAATACAACAATGGACAAAAAAAAATACCTCAAAACATTTCCAAAAATCAAAATTTAATTACAAAAATATTTTAAAAAATTTAAATATCATCATGAGTTTTTTTTAAAGTTACAAATAAGATTTTTCATTTTTCCATCGCTACAGGTGATGACAACAATGTTCACTTTCTTTTATAAATTCTCATGAGACTGAGGAGTCTAATGTTCTATCGACAAATTTGGCACAGGTGATTTGAGCCCTAAACAAGTGGAGAGTCATTGTTTGTTTCTTTGTGTTTTATGGCATATAAAGATTTTTAGGTCATTTAATGTCGAAAATCATTTTTGAGAAACCTTTTTTCCTCATGTAGTTTTTTGAATATCATAATGTGCAGTATTTAATCCATAGATGGAAGGAAGGTGAAGATTCATAGCTTTTCCAAGGGTATTAGCCAAAATGTGAACCTAAATGGAACAACTGAGATTCAAACTCGCATATTACAATTCCGAAGTCCGACTGCCTATCCACTGACTGAAATGGACCTCCCAGAAGTCATTGGTATATTGATATTTGAGTTTTAGCCATAAGCAACATCAAAGCTGAATGCTACAACATGCAAAGCAGAATCTCATTTTGGCCGATCTGCCACCAAAGTCAGAAGTCCATTAGATGATATGGCAATCCTCTTGAGTGAGGACTTGGTTTCAGTGCAAAAATTCATTCAATCAGTCAGAAAGCAGTCATGCACCACCGTTTAGGATCCAGTAAAGGAAACAATTTAGAATATGTAAGGAGCAAGGGGGTATTCTAACCACATGCCAAACCAATTTCACAACCACTTCAAAAGTATATGTGAACAAAAAAAAGAAGTCTCTCTAGTCAAATTCAATTTGGTTTTATGTTAGCATGTCCATTACTACCTGCTAACCTCTAGGTGAATAACAGATTACTCCATTTCATATACATCAATAATTCATATTCCCTACTGCTTTTTGATAATATACCATCAGCATCAGACATTATATAATATTTGAATGTATAGTGATATAAATGATATTCAAGTCCCAAAAGTCTTTTATTTTACCAGTTTCATATTCTGAAAATGCTACAATTAACTAACTCAATAATTGATTATAATGAGAGTTAGATCCACTGCATAATAAAAAAAATAAATCTATCTCATTAATTAAACATTCTTCCTTGAAACCTCAAAATATTCTGATTATAATATATATTTACAAGCTCCCTCATAATTAGAATGTTGGTGATTAATATTTTGACAAGTTAAAGCAAAATGCATTTAAGAAAAAAAAAAGGAATTTGCTGCATGTTTAAAAACTAAAAACTGCAAAAACTTTTATTATATGCAGTCATCAAGAATAGTTTTCGATGTGAAAACACTGCAAGGAGAAAATTTAACAGGGCTCTATAGACAAGTTTACTTTTAGTTGACCTTTTACAACTAAATATTTTCAATTACTAGTCAAACCCACGAAATGTTATTTCACTCTAATGTTATGAAACAATAATTAAACTTTTTATTGTTTAAATAATTTGACTTTGCTCATTTAATAAAAAGAAATATAAAAGTTGAAAATACATTTTCATTCACTATTTGAAAGCTTGTCAGTGAAAAAACAAAACGCCAAAAGATAAGTGTTTAATTATCTTTAACTCCCACTAGGAAATATTACTCGCAATGTAGAGTCCTGTTTAATTAGAATTTTTTGTCCAAAATACATAAGTAACAAAAACAATGAATAAACCTTTCATTAGTGTTTCATTTGAAGTTTATTTTTACTATAATCTCTGACTTTATTGTAATATAGACACTTTCATATCAATGCATCTAAAGTCATCCTTCTAAAAAATCAAGAAGCATAATGATGAAATTATGAACATTTACTGAACTTTGAATGATATTTTGTTGCAAATATTTTTGGCATACTAATATGGGTATGAGTGCAAAGATTGGACCAATCTGTTAAATATACAGGGAGATAGAACACTGACCAATCACAGGGCAGAAAGGACAACATGTTTTTATTTAAATTCACACAGGGGACTGACCAATTAGTACTTACTGAAACTCAATGCTGAGAGGACCTATTTACAGCAAACAATTGGATTATTATTATAACTACGCTCTGCTACTGGTGGATATTGTTACTGGATTATTGCTGCCGCTGCCTTACAATACAAATTGGATCTGTTACTAGATTATTATTACTGTTGCCTTACAATACAAATTGAATCTGTCACTGGATTATTATTATTATTATTGCTACCTTACAATACAAACTGGATTTGATACTGGATTATTATTATTAAAATCCTTATTATTAGGGATCAAGTTATACCAAACAAAATGGCTTATGAAAGAAGATATTTTTTATTTAATAGCACCATTGGGTAGGTAGGGAGATTTTCATTCTCTTTATGACAAGGTATAAACGTTATATTTAGTTATTTCACTTGTTATGTTCAGCTAACTTTCGCTCATGACAGTAGGGTATAAGATTAACACATATCAGTTAAGCAAGAGATTTTATTCCTTCATAAGGTTGACCAAATTTTCTGCATGCCCCTTTACTTCTTTGTTCAGATAAAAAACTCAGGGTTGGTGTGCACCTGGTACAATAAGCACTGAGAGTTAGGCAAGAGAGTTATTCAACTATTGAATGAATGCAGCAAATCAAAATCTAAAGAAAATTAATCTTAGCTCTTATAGGAGATTTTTTTTATGTAAAATAAATAAGTTCAATAAGCTTTGGTTATCCCTTTATGTTTCCTCACTACATTCACTGTCTGGTTTGTTTGTTTGTTTTGTTTTACTGCATTGTAGGTCATTTAATGCTGAGAACAATCACTATGAAAAACCTTTTTGTCCACATGTTAGTTTTTTTAAATAACAAAATATTCACTATTTAATCCATAGCTCGAGAGTTGTGCATATTTATGCCTTTTCCAAGGGTATTAGTCCAATTATGAATGCGAACAGAACAACTGGGATTCAAACTCATGTATTACAATTCCGAATTCCGACTGCCTATCCACTGCCCAAAGTGGACCTCCCCGTCACTGTCTAAAAGTTATTCTCAATCTGATAACTACAGTGAGAAAGTGAGGTACATCATATTTGTAAAAGAAAACAACAAAACCCAAAATATGAAGGAAAGAAAGAAGAAAATGCAGGAAATCAAAGATCTAAAACCAAATTAGGTTTGGTTCCTATATGAATGAGTGGGTGGATTGCATTATTTTTATATTGGATTTTATTCATGTAACCTTTTGGATGCATATACTATGAGGTTCCTTCAAGTCATCATTAATGATGTGTACATGATCAATCTTCAGTTCAAATACAAAGTAATCAATCAATACAAAAGAAACAGGTCCACGAGGATCAGTGCATCTATTTTGATACAAATATATGCAAAAACTGTATCCATTAAAGCATCAGATAGATTGTCAAAAAAATAACAAACAAGCAAACAATAATAATAAAAAAAAACCACAGACCGAGGTTCTTTTTATGGTTACTTCAGCCTTACAACTGAAAAAAGCAAAAAAAAGCCAGAGATGCCATTTGCTCTAGTTAGCGGTCAAAGTGTAATTCGTTTTCCTTGTCTAATTGAATACAACCAACAATTATGTGATTATACTAGCAAGGATACTTGGTTTTGCGAGAGTACTTTTTTCCTGTAATGATCTCACATAATATTCCCTATTATTTAGGGGAGGTCCAGTTTAGGCAGTGGAGATGCAGCCGAACATCAAAATTGCAATATGTGAGTTTGAATCCCAGTTGTTCCATTAATGTTCACATTTGGACTAATACCCTTGGGAAAGTTATGAAAACCCACATTCCCTTCAGCTATGGATTAAATAGTGCATAGTGTGTTTTTCAGAAAAATATGTGTAGACAAAAGAATGTTTATCAGAAAGGATTGTTAATTAATCAAAAAAGTTTGATATGCCGTAAAACAAAACAAACAATTCATATTATATATAATGAACATCAAAATGAATGTATACTAATATCAATTCCCATTTTTTTGTATTAATATTTATCTATCTATATATCTATAATAAAAGTGAAAAATGTCTGTGCAAAGGTGATTTTTTTTTCTACGAAACTTCTGACAATTGTTGGTATGGAATTTGACATGAAGGGAATCCAGAAATAGGGCAAAATTTCTAATTTGTTTTTAGTCGGAAAAACATTGATTTCGATACACTTTTCTTTTTCTTTTCAATTTTAATAATTTACCATATTGTGGTTTTCAACAGACGTTGACAACCAGTATTTTATAGAAGTCTTTAGCTGAATGTTCAAATAAAAAGCTGGCATTTGAACTTAAATTTTGTTTTTTAATTAAAAAAATCCTAGAATTTTTAAAAGTATTACAACTTTTTTTTACAAATAGAGTTTCATTGAACATAATGGTGAAATAATTTAATTAAAGTTTATTTTTAAGTGCCTGGGCAAAGCCAGGCAATACTTCTAGTATAAATACAATTTTTAAAATTCTATCTCATGTATTTAATTTTCTACGTAAAATTTTAGAAAAGAAAAACATTTCAAGTCTTGCATTTAAATTTTCTTTCAATTAAGAATAATCCAAATAACTTTAATATTTTAGACCAGTTATGAGAATAAGATAAATGATTTATTTCCAACAATCACTGAAGGTTATTGCTTTCTATATAAAATAGGATGATAATGCATATATTGCATTTTTCATGGGGTCTAATTTAGAATGATAAATGTATTGTAAATTGATTTTCAACATCTTAGGAAAACATTCTCAAAAAGCACATTTTTAATTTTAATGTTTATGTTCAGCTTAAACTGGCACCAAACATTCAATCTACACAAATTCATATAGTGGGTTTAATGAAATTCGGAATTCACATGTGGTCTTAAAACCAGAATATATATCCCGGTGAAGATTGATTGATTGATAAAAAAAAGCATTAAAATTGAATTTAGCATTAGAAAGGAATTCAGTATATAAAAGCATTAAAAATGATAGTTGATTGATTGATTGGTTTATTTTACCAACATATCAAACCTTTTTGGTTATTTAATGCTGGAGAGATTATTTGGTTTTGTTTATTGTTTATTAAGTTTTTCTTTGATTATTCATCTTGTTTTTTTTGTTTTTTTTTGTTTTTTATTATTATTTTATTTTTTCAAGATTTTAATATTCATGTGAAAGATGTAAAATTGCCACATTTCTTCCAGCTGTGGGTTAGGTAGTGTAATTACTGCTTTAAGAACAACTTACCCATGAAAAATGTTTGTTTCTTTGTATTTTACTGCATATCAACCTTTTTAGGTCATTTAATGCTAGAAACAATCGTTTTTTAGAAACATTCTTTCTTGCCCACACCTAGTTTTTTTTAATAACACAATATGTGCTGTCTAATCCATAGCCCGAGGGAATGTGGAGATTCATACCTTTCCGAAGGGTATTAGTCCAAGTGTGAACACAAACAGAACTAGGATTTGAACTTGCGTATTACAATTCCGAAGTCTGGCTACCTATCCACTGCCTCAAGTGGACCTCCTCCCATTGGAAAGAAAGGCATTCATATAAACTATTATTCATGGTATTAAATGACCCAAAAAGTTAATATGCCATAAACTAAAAACAACAAACCAACTTAATCAAATAATTGGTTGTCACAAGCTTGGCAATCCTATTTCTAGTTTTTCAAGTTGTTCACTGAATAAGTTGCATACATTTTTACATACATAAATAGATATAAGAGAAAAAGTTCTACCTCATAAATAGGAGAACTGTGCACAAGTGTTTAAATTTGCACAACTTTTTTCAACTGTTCTAAATCATCCCCCCAAATTGAAATTCTGTTTACCCTAATACAGAACTTTATCTTTTAATTCAGAGTTTCACAGACTTTTTCCGGTTGGCACCCCATTTGGCTTCTAGAAAAGACTGCTAGTGCCCTTATACACTATAGACACATAGCAGCATTTTTTTCAAAGTGAAAAAAACAATATTATAAACAAATATGTAACAAAGATGTAGTACACAAGTAAATATGACAGGAAATCTGGCTAAGTTTTTAAAGCTTCTTTTTTATGTGAAATAACTATTGTTAAATGATTTTGTTTTGTTTTTATTATTAAAACGAAGAAAAAAGAATAAGAAACAACAAAAAATAATTATTTAAGTTCTTGAACTGATGCTGTTAAAAAATCCTGTTTTAAAAAATACAGAGATTTTTTAATTTTAAGTAACTAAGATTTAAACTCCAAGTAGAAGTTTAGAAATATATAACTTTCCTGATAGAAACTAATAACAAACAAGTACTTCAAACATACCTTCACAATAAATAGGATTCAAATATCATTCATAATTGAGAAAAATAAATTCAAAACCAATTTTTTAGAAATACCCTTGAAAAAAAAACACTGAAAAATAGACATTAAATCAATTTCTGTCAACATCTCAAGGGAAATAATTAACACATTCCTTAATTAAAAGTATATAACCCCGCCTTCGCTCTTAACTCCACTCTCCTCTTCCTTTCCTCCATCAATAAGTTCAATGTTCCCTCAATATTTTTCATTTGACATTTGTCACCTTTGAATAAATGGCGGATGATTTTTAAAAAATATGAAATAGCATTTTAATTCTTTTAAAATTAATTTTATGAGGGAATTTATTCTTTGTTTTGTTTTTTTATAAACTTTATAAAATATTTTTTTTTTAAATTTGCAAAGTCTGCATTTGTATACATTTTTGTGCAGAATAAAGAAAAATACATTTATCTAAAAAGTAAGCTGTTTCAACTTAAATCCTTGTTTTTTAAAGATTTAAAAAAAAAAGGGACATAAATATTGAAAATAATTTTAAAATGAATCAAAAATTCCTCATAGTTTTGTTTCTATGTGACAATTAAGAAATACCCTTTAGTGTTAATTTTTAGAAGGGATCCTCTACTTTTCTTAGAAAAAATACTTTAGTTTATTTAAGTATTTTTTCTTAAATAAAATCAAAAAAATAAAAGGCTGCAATTTATCAATTTTTTTAGGCACATTTTAAAACATGGGGGACGGTAAAAAGTTTGAAAAAAAGCAAGATATGAGTTTTGATATATTTTATTTAAAAGAACGTAAAATTTTACGTAGAAATTGAGAAATGAAAGAAATTGAAATTAAAGACTATTTTAGACATATTTTTAAAAATTGAAATTTTTTTTAGCGATTTTCTAATTTTAAAATTCTAATGCATTTCATTACGTAAAAATAAAATCTGCCATGACAACTTATTTTTTACTGATAAAAAAAAATAATTTCTACAATTTTATATAATAACACTTTATCATTTATTGAATAGAAATGTTTAGTAAAAACAATAAAAATAATTAGAAGTGAATCTATTTACTTAGAGATAATGTAATCGCTGTTTCATTATTAAGGGGGATATCAATTTTCCGACACTTCTTGCCACAACTAGTACACAAGCTTGACTTCGTTGGCTTGTAAACATTTTATTTGATATTGACAATAACCCTTAATAATCACATAAAACTTTATTTTTTAAATTGTAAATAATATTAAAAAAAAAATTGCTTTTCAAAAATAATAATTAACCATTTTACCGTTAATTGTGTATTTTTTAGTTACCCCCATCAACTGCCTATTTTTGTGTTACTGTCCCCACCAATTGCCCCTTTTTGCGTTACTGCCCCTCCTTATCAAAGCAGTGCTCCAAGGGGCGTGGTGCTACCCACTTTGGGAAACATTGTTGAATTTCATACCTGCCTTGCTTAATCAAAAATGTATCAACACATCAAAAAACTTCTATATTTCTTTAGGCAAGAGTGCCGTTTCACGGAATAAATACCCTCGACTCCTTTTTCACATAAAAGGAACGTTTTCTGTAATCACCGTTTTTACGTTACTATAGGAACAATAGAAACAAAAACAAAAATAAGCATAAGCGGAATATTTTTTTC
>JAYKTE010120543.1:0-13441 GCA_036873565.1 Xipholeptos notoides | reverse complement strand
TATTCACTTTAGATTTTAATAATCTCTCGTAAAAATAGCCCCAAAATTGCCAAAGAGGCTAAAATTTAACGTAATAAAAACATAATTAATTAATTAACATTATTATATGAATAAATGTAATTTTTTCCTTTGAGGTGATGAAATCACTTGATGTCGCGGTGATGAGTAGTCCACGTGATGAAAAAACCACGTGATGAGAAGACCCGTGATGAGTAGATCGTGATGAGTGGTTGGGTGATAAGTAGTCAGGGGATGAGAAGTCGGTAAACCGGACTATAGTCCTCATCTTTATAATTGTTTTTTGTAATCCTTGAAATGAGGCTTGATAATTTGTATATTTATTATTGTAAAGATAACAATAAGGATGAGGACAACAGCCTGAAAAATAGATCTACTAAATTGTCAAGTTTCAGCTTCATTTTTTTTTTCAAGTTCAAATAAATGTAAAAAAAACTTGATTTCATAAGATAACATGCATTTAGTTGATTTTTTAATGATGGGGAAATTCTTTCTGTGTGTGTGTGCATGTGTAAGCTCTCTGTATACATACATACCTATACATACATATATATATATTTTTTTTTTATCTATCTTTTTATAATAATGATAATATCAAATAATCATTTTTTAATCCAATAATAATAGTAAATGTTGAGTGTTTCTGACTCCCCGATGAATTAGATTTTTGTCGCTTGAAATTGGCTCAGATTTTTTTGTGTCCCTGCTTGCCAAAACTCTGTTGTAGGTTTTTGGTAAAAGAAAGAAGATAAAAAAATGGGGAGAAAAAAAAGATTTCTGTTTTTTTTGTTTGTTTGTTTGGTTTTGTTAAAATAGAATAAAAAAATGAAGAAATAAAGATGTCTCATTGCTATCATTTCGTAGATAATAAACCTGCAGCTCAAGGTATAGAGTCCCTGCTGGTGGGGGTCACACATAATACATATATTTCTTTCAAGTCAGGCTTTGTATCAGTGTGTGTGTCGGGTATATTCATCTTTTTTTAAATCTAAAGCTTGATTCATATTTGTAGATCTCAATTACGTTATTTGTATGCTTGATAAAGAAACCAGAATTGAAGCCATAGCTTTGTGTGTGTGTGTGTGTGTGTGTGTGTATGTGTGTATGTATGTATGTATGAGTAATTCGAAAAAAAGAATCGATGAAGGTTCATCCATGTCCTGCGTACATGCCACGAGGGCCTGGGAAGGTCAGATCTCACATGTTAATGACATGTCGAGAGACTGATGTTTATGATTTGTTCCATGAAACAGAACATGTTAGTAGGGCTGTTTTTGTTTTTTTTTCATTATAGGACAGGAAGAAAAAAATAGTCAAAGTTCCAAATAGCAGTTTGCACAGTGTAATTGTTCAAGGCAAAAACATAGTAATAGTCCAGTCAAAGAATAGTTTAATATTTATTATTGAATCCAGAAAGAACTCCACAAACATAGTTACTTTTTTTAAAATGAGATAGAAGAAGCATATCTAAAAATTAATGTGAATCAAAATACATTTGATAACAGATATGATTGCAATTATGACACCTGATTGGTTTGTTGCTGTTGTCCCTGGCTATGAATGTAATCTTTGAAATCTTGATAAACATCCCCTAATCAAAATACATTAAATGATATACATGATGTTAATTCTAGCATCTGATTGGTTTATTGCTATTACCCTTCCAAATCTTGATTTCATTCAATATATGCCCAAAATACTGCAAGAAGTGTGGTGTTGCTGTTCAAGTATTATATTGAACAGGTAACAGTGAATCAATCCCTTGAATCTGTTAAAGCTGGATGTGGCATATGTCAGAGAGCTGATCCATGGAGAAATAAATGACATTTCTTTCTATTCTAGTTGTATGTTTATGGTGGTGCGTATGACATATCCAAGAACAGTAAGTGACTGTATGGTTTTTCTTTCATTACAATTTGATTCTTTACTTTAGGCACTGTCTTAAGGTAAAAATCAAATGTACATTAGGAGATTATAGAAACAGACACATAGAACAGGAGTCTGAGTTATGGGCTAAGTTTCCCCCAATAGAAGCTGCTAAGTTGTTTAGGCAGTATTATAATTTTGTGTTATAGTGTCACAAAAGACATTAAGATAGAATAATGAGGTTCTAAAAAAAGTTTTCCATGAATTGCCAGTAAGATTTGTTTTTTTGTGATCTCACCTGGATTGCTATTAACAGAAGATTTTGAAGATGTTAATGGTCCATAGAGCAGACAAGTATAGAACCATGGGAGAGACAGAGAAAGTAACAGATAAATAGAGACAAGGAGAGAGGGAAAGAGATAGATAGAAAATACATGATACATATACGGGGATAGAGCAATAGGAGATAGAAAGGTATGAATAGATAAAAAGAAAGATATAAATTGATAGAGAGAGAGAGAGAGAGACAGAGATAGGAATATATATATATATTTATATATATTGAGAGAGAGATACAGAAAGAGAGAGAAATAGTGATTGGAAGATATTTATATAGAGAGAGAAAGAGAGGGAAGTGAGAAATATGGATTATTAGGAAGCATTAAAGGAAAAGATAGCAAGAAGGAAAGACAGAGAGGAGAGAGAGACAGAGCATTATCATTATATAATTTTTTTTTCCTTCATATTAGTTTTATTATTTATTATCATTAGATTTATTATATAAGAGATTGAAAGAAAGAAAGGGAGAGAAGAGCTCCAGTATTATTATCATTTACCAAGTATGATTCATTTTAGTTTTATAGACATTTTTTATTTTATTTTAGTTCAATTGTCATTAAATGATAACAAATGAATGTTGAGCCCATTCACATTTTTATTTTATTCTTTAGTTTCTTCTTTCGTTTTTGTTTTAAAAAGAGCTATTAAGGTTTCTAAGTAATCATAGTAAATTAGCTGATTTACTCTGCCCTGCGCCTTGTGGGTTGGGCCTCAGAATCTGCTGACTGTGTCTCTGCAGTGGCTAAAAATCTCTCCAGGGATCAGCCTGGGCGTGGTGATAGAATGCATGTGTCTTGGACAAGATATTAAACTGCACCCAAAACTTAATCATGATGTTAAACTGTAGCAGAGTTTTTCTAACAATTGTTTTGATAAAAAGATGCATTAATGAGACTTGATGATTTTCTACAAACTATTCGCATACAAAAATACAAAAAAAAAAACCCAAAACAATTGTCCTAACAAATAATTCAAATAACTAACCTAAAATCAATTGGAATAAATTATACACAAATTTTACTTCTCGAATTACTCAGATTCTTTTAATAATTAATCATCAAAACAACTTTCTGAAAACAAACATTGACCGATTTTAAATTTTATAATTTACCTACTAATACTAGTTGAGCTACTAGCAATAACCTTACATTTACAGAACTGTGATTTTTACTATTCTTTATTAAAAAAAAAAATGCTTTTAATAATTACTATACACGAAAAATTACTTTAATATGTATATAATGTAAGTGACCTTGTGTGTGCGTGCCTATCTGAGGAATGGTCTCTACCAAACTACTTTGCCAAATTTTTGTCTAGAGTTTTGAAATTTGACATATCGGGTATTTGGGTTTGAAAAAAACGATTCAACTTGGTTTTGAGCTGGAAAAATAGCTGTTAATGGGTCAAATTTGAAAAATTGGATCGTCAGGATCTGTAGTATAATAATAATATATAACTGCAGTTTACTGAAACCATTTTCTGCTTTCAAAAACTTATGGCAGTTTTCTTAAAAAAGAAGTCTTGGAATTACAAAATGCAGATAAAATGAATACCAAATGAGCATCAGAAGAACCTCCGAGCCAGGCTGGGTACTACTTTGAGTTAAAAATGAAATAATTTGAAATGTGCACCAAATTCTATAGGACTACGGACAATTAGTTTGTTACTAATAGGATCTTACTAGGATTGTAGAGAATCAAGTTTTTCATGTTGCCTTTTCACAAACTGCCAAGTGGTATAGGCATTTGCTATTTGAATTTCTCCTTTATTTTAAGAATAATTTAGGAATAAAAGAGTTGAATTTTAAAAGGAAGTCTTCCATTCTGTCCTCAATCTATCATTAAGATGACTGAGACTTATGAATTTAACAAAATCTCATGGGTGCTTTTTAAAACTAGGACCTTGAAGTAGCCAAGACCTTAACTAATACACACACATTTTCAAATGATTCTTTGATTTGTTCTAACTTGTATTGTTAGCTGTGATTTCCTGGTGATCCACATGGGGAAAATCAGGTAAAAAACCTGCATTAATTAAGAACCGATTTATATACAACGGACTGTTTTTTGTTTTTCATCCTGAAATTGCTTACATACATGCTAGGTTTTTACAAGTATTTGTTTTTGTTAATGGTTGCCTATTTCCTGTTTATTTTTTTATCTTTCTATTCCATTGGGTGATGAAGAGAGAAGGGTCCCACAAATGAGGGCAGGCTGGGTGGGATTCTTCACCTCTTCTGAAGACATTTGATGGAACCTTAAACCCATTTTGATTGGTGGGTATTGTTGTCTGACATCTTTCAAGATACATCATTCCACTGGCATAAATCTTCTTGCCTTCCAATTGGAGATTACTAAAAATTCTCTTCAGATAAATAAGAAAATAATGCCTTTTTCTGTCAAAAATGAGTAAAGGTGTTTAAAACGTGAGTTTGAATCCCAGCCTTTTTGATAGGTTCCCATTCAGGATAATACCCCTAAGAAAGGTATGAATCCCAATATTCTCTCCAGATATAGATTAAATAGTGTATACTGTGTTATTCTATTTCTTCGGACTTCTACTCTCATCTTCAGTACTATCTTCCTTCCGTTTCAGCTTATATAACCCCAAGACAAATGGCATACTGGTTCTAGTAGTTGGTCTATACATATATCATAAGTCCTAAGTAACATTGATTTAGAGGTGATGGGTTTAATCCTAACTGCAGGTGAAAATAACTCAAGAATACCTCATATAGATTGACAGTATCAGATAAAGCTTACTGAATGGGGATGATCTAACCCTGTAAAGTAAATCAAGGGTTTAAGTTCACAGCCCCAAGAAAGCTCCTGAACTTGACATAAAAGTTTCCATAATACCTGAAGAAGGCCTAAACACACATTAGCCGAAATGTTGTAAAACAAAAACTGAAGATGAGTATAAAAGTCTTAACTATATTTTCTTTTTACTTTTATACAAGTTAACTGTTAATATGATGTTTGACTGCCGCCCCCCCCCCAAACCTACCTGATGATTCTTATTACGTAAATTCTACAGGTAGACTCTCATTGTTATTTTGGCAATAATCAGATTTCATTCATTTATTTATTTTTGTTCAAATGAAGAGAAAAAGGAGAAGGAGGTTTGTTTTTTTTGTTTTTTTTTCTTTCAAAAATGAAAGATAACTTTGCAGAGTGACTTCAGAAAATGAGAAAAGAAAAAAAAAAGAACGAAAAAAAAAATGAAGATAATGCACACATGTTTTATTTAATCTTTTTTGGTCGGTGTCCAAATATCTCTTGTTGTTGTTGTTAGAGAATTCACTTGAAGATTTTTAACCTTTTCTGTTTGATTTCTTTAGAAGGTGAATGTTATCAATACAGAAGCCAGAATCAGTTAAAGGCATTTTTGGATTCTGACCGATTATAGCTAGACTCACTTTGCCAGTCGATTACAACACTGGTAATTCATTTTTGTTTCTATCTCTGGGCACCCTTCCCAAAAAAACTAACTTTTTGGCCTTCTTAGATTGAATTCTAATCACCTGATTATGTAATTCACTCCTAATACTCAGAGTTTCAATCCCAATTGGTCTTTTACATTCAGATTTGGGCTAGTAGTACTTTTTGGAATTAATTGTTTGTTCGTTTTTTTTTTTTTTTTTACATCATATCGACCTTTTTAGGTCATTTAATGCCGAGAACAATAATTTTTGGGAAACAATATTTTTTGACCACACTTGGTTTTTTTAATAACACAATATGCTCTATTTAATCCATAGCTGGAGGGAATGTGGGGATTCATACCTTTCCCAAGGATACTAGTCCAAATATGAACGCAAATGGATCAACTGGGATTCAAACTCTCGTACTATGATTCCGAAGTCCGACTGCCTGTCCACTGGCCCAAGTCAACTTCCCCTTGGAACTAATTACCCCCTAAACTTCCAGCTATTGGTTAAATAGTTCAACTGTTTTTATAAAAACCTATTAACAAATTTATCCGAAATGGTTGTTCTTAGCATAAAATGAGTTGGGAAATCTATTGGTGTCCGTATGCCTCTAGCTATAAACAGTGCAGCTACTTTTCTAAAAATCTGTTAAGGGAGACTTTTCTAGATAATAATCATAGGATTGGAATTTAGAAAATAGTGTTCAACCATCTATGCATCCATAATTCATTGGTCATTCATCTTGTTCAACTCAGTCATTAGTATTAGTCATTAAACATGTTTAAGTTGGAGAAATTTTAATCTTATGTAATAGCTGAGACCAGAGGTCAGCAACCTTTTGGAGAGTGAGGGCCAAATAGCTATATAGAGTCACGGAGAAGGGCCAAACAGCTATGATGGCTGTAGTGTCATGGAGGTGAACCCTTTTATTAAATATGCACATAAATTTCCCAAGTGTTCTAAGAAAGCAAAGATTCAATATAATATGATTGTATTTAAACAATTATTTTAGTACAAGAATAACAAAATTAAATAAAATACAAACCCCTTTCTAACAAATAAAAATCCTTATTTTACTGCAGGAATAAACAAAAGTTACTATCACATTGAACACCCAAAAAAAAGCCAATTCATTGCAATCAGCAAAATACAGTTTGAAACTGGAAATGATTTAATGAGACACTTGTTTCTTCTTATTATTATTATAAGATGGTAGGGGAGACAAAATTCATTTTAATTTGTGTTTTTTGTAATTCTAAATTTTGACAGCTTAGCAGCTATTTTTCCAGGTTAAAACCAATTAAAAAGTATTCTTCGTGTCTGAATATATATGAAATTTCAAGTCTGTAGACCCGAAGTTTGCAGAGTAGTTTGGTAGAGACTGTTACACACTCACACACACTCATTTATAGATGTACATCAATAATAGTTTTAGATAATTTGAACTGCAATGAATTAATGTGCAGTTGTTCTTTTTTTTTTAAAATCAAATGACTGGTGATTAGCTTCTTGAATATTGACTAACAGTCAGACATTTTTAATGCAGTTGTCTTTAAAACTCATTTATGCCAATTTCTTTCTGAGAAATCACAAATTAGCTACTGTTTTGAAATCCGTTTTCTTCCGAGCGCTTGCATAAGTGCATGTTCACTCTTTCTCTCTTTCTCTTTCACTATATGTCCATCTCTCTCTCTCTCCCCCTCCTCTCTTTTTCTCCTCTTTCTCTCTTCCTCCACTCTTTTTCTCCTCTTTCTCTCTTCCTCATCTCTCTTTCTTTGTCTCTCTCTCTCTCCTCTCTCCCTCCACCCTCTCTCTGTCTCTCCCACCCCTTTCTTTTTCACACTCTCATACTCTCTTGTCTATTTTTCTCTTTCTCCTGTTCCCCTGTCTCTTCTTCCTCTCTTTTTCTCCTATTTCTCCTTTTCTCCTCTCTCTTCCTCCTCTCTTTGTCTTTCTTGCTTCTCTCCCTCCATCCTCTCTCTCTCTCCCACCCCTTTCTCTTTCACACTATCTTGTCTATTTCTCTCTTTCTCCCGTTCCCCTGTCTCTCCCCCTCCCTTCCCCTACCCCCTTTCTCTGTTAAAAAACTATTTTATTTATTTAATTGTCTTATCTCATGCCAAAAATATTTCACTCATCTTGTGTTAAGTGTTTCTTTTGCCCAAACCCTGATAGAATTTGGGGAAAGATAACTGTTGAGAAATTTGGCAAAGAAAAGAAACTCTCAATAATTTTTATTTTTGTTTTGTTATTATTATTATTATTATTATTATTATTATGTTTAATTATTTTTTTATTATTTATTTTTGTTTTTCATCTTTTGAATTATTATTATTATTATCATCAGCAAATTTATTCACCTTCAGGGCAAGCATTAATGTTTTGATATGACAAAATATGATTATAATAGTATCTTTATTTTATAAACAAGTGAACGATAATAATAAAAAAAATAGCAGGACCCATGGAAATGGCAGTTTTTGACACTTGATTGACAGCATTTCTATTTTAAACTGTTTTTAATCCAAAGTGTAAGTAAAAACAGTATAATCATTATACAGTCTATATTATGCAAAGGTCCAAAGCTACATGTTACAAGAAAAGGAGCTGTGTAAATGAAATGGTTATTGAGATTTAATTGACAGTATTTTTGTTTAAAATTGGCCTCATGGCCAGGTTTAAGCAAAATCAATAGAATTATTATACAGTGTTATATTATGCAAAAGACCATAAGAAATGAAAACTCCAGGGAAACAAACTCACATAATCTTCACAAATTTACCAACAATATAATGAATTAAGCAAAAACAGTTTGAAGATTATAGTTAAAAAAATAATTTTAAAGCTAGTTCCATTTAAAAAGTAGAGTTATATATCGTCAGTTCTTACTTCTAGCAGCAGTTATAAATATTTTTCATTAATAAATAAACTTTCTTTTTCAGAATGATTGGACATATGTATAGACAATATCAAACTTGATTGTCATAAACAGAAAATATACTTTAGTGTCATTAGTCAACTTTGAAATGAAAATGTTACATCTTAATTTTTTGTATATTTATTATGCAGACTGTAGTTCTCATATTTATATTTGTTAAATTCACTACATTTCAACCGATTATTCCTTGGGCTTTCTTCATTATGTTTATTGAATTCACTAAGTTTCAACCAATTATTCCTTGGGCCTTCTTCAGGTTGAAAAGTTTCTTTTGTTCATAGTCAAGATCTAATCTGCATTCTGATGTTATTTATGCTGTCAAAATAATATTTTTTTGGTCTATTCTATTTGTCTTAATTTGTCTTTTTTTTTCTTTTTCTTTTCTAGGTAAGTGAAGACTCTCATTGTTCTTCTTCTTTTCTTTCCTTCCACTTTTGATTGGCAATATTTCCTAGGATTTTCCTCTTCATCTTATTTTCTCAGGTATGTCCGTCTTTCTCATTTTTCTTAAACTGAGTGCCTCTTCCTTCCCACATTGTCTGAAGATTGTCAAATGACTATCCATTCTGTAATCGTTAATTAGTTTCAGAATTCTACACCAGGCAAC
Organism: Xipholeptos notoides; assembly: GCA_036873565.1. Taxonomy (NCBI): domain Eukaryota; kingdom Metazoa; phylum Mollusca; class Cephalopoda; family Idiosepiidae; genus Xipholeptos; species Xipholeptos notoides. The sequence goes on along the minus strand of JAYKTE010120543.1, from coordinate 4,243 downwards.
TTTCTCTAATCAGTATAGGCATTGGATACCATATCTACCTGCATATGGAAGCCCCTTCTCTGCCATCACAAGGAATTTGAGGGATCTTTTAAGATTCTTTTATGGATTTGGGGATTAAATTTAATAGTTGTATGTAAGCACACATACACAGACATATATATATATATAATAATTTTTCTTTTCTCTCAAGACTTTTAGTTTTGGGTTTAGTATCTTTATGTAGTCATAGATGACCAAAAACGTTCAGAAAACTCGGGGACTACATGAAAACACTGGACCCTAAAACTAAAACTCTTGTGAGAAAACAAGAAAAATTAGAAAAGAAATACTATAAAAAAAAAAGTTAAAATTCTTTTTAATAACATGTTTCAATAACGACTTACATACGAGGGTCGTTTCAAAAGTAATTCCTCTTATTTTTTAAATTTTAACTTAGAAAATAGAAAACCTATGAAGACAGGAGTGGTACCATTAAAACGGGAACTCTTTTGTGCTCCAGAATTTATTTTTCTGCATAGTTGCCATCATTGCCATCATTTGGATTTTGCTGTCTCTCACATCTCTGTTGCCACTCTAAAATCAACAAACCCATATCCTAACTGTGCTGACATCAACTCCATCAGTTTTGTAAACGCTTAAAAGGCGCCTATGAATATTGATAGGTTCAATTGTTTTTCTGCATGGGGGAATTTAATGATGCATCTCTGCTTCTGACACATTACTATGCCAAGTGTTGCTCTCTGAGGGTCTCACACCATCAGTATCTGCAAGAGATGAGACTTTCAGGTCATGAATGCATAAGTTCAGTTATAAAAAACAAATGCAATTTTCAATCCCCTCTCATCCATTTGGGTGAAATTAAAAAAATAAGAGGCATTACTTTTTGAATGTCTCTTGTATCTCTTCTGGTTGTTAGTAGTTGGTCTATTTAACCCATGACTAGGGGAAATGAAGGCATTAATATCTTTGAAAAGGGTAAGGACTCAAAACTGACTCAAAACTGAACATAGTGGACTGACTAAATAAAACAATATCTTCTGGTTCAGGCCCTCTTTCTTGTGTTTTATTTGATGGTAAGGTTTGTATATAAAACTTTCATATTCTGATGTAAGACAAGATAAATTGTAAAGATTTAAGTCTTTATTTAAGTTGACCAGGAAAAACCAAAAAATAAAAAAAACAAAAAATACTTCCCCAAATACTTTAAGTGGCTTGAAAAAAAAAAAAAATTTCTTTCCACTCATTTTAAACAAAACAACCACAACAACAAAAAAAACTTCTTAAAAAAAACCCTGCTCTCTTCTAAAAAAAAAATATCTCTGAACATTTCCTTGTTCCGTTGTAAGTTACATGTGTTCTTTGGTATGAAATAAATATATACAAACTTAATTTTTATTAAATACAAAACTCGTATATCTTGTTTCTACCATTAATATGTCGTTTCTACTTCCTAATGTGTTTTCCAATGAAATTGAAAAAAAAACGTTTTTTTTTTCCCTACTTTTTACTGTTAATGAAATATACGGCACAATTCCCCAAATCCAAACACAGCAAAAACTCGACTTCCTTGAATTTTAACTTGTTTACAATTCCAAACTTTTGTATTCACAGTTACGAAAGATTTTTTTTTTGCCTCAAATCAGAACCAAGAAAATATGAGGGCGTGTTCCAAAAGTAACAGCTCGGTACAGAATAGAATTTCTCTCAGAACTAACTTACTTTAACAAGGGTACTGCCTAAAAAATGGTCTTAACCCATTGCTGGCTAGGTGCAGAACAAAGAGTCCTTCAGAATGAGAATGTTGAGAAGGTTGCAATTTCTTATCAGATCACGTTGGACAACCTGGAGTCTAGAAACCCCTGCAATATACAGCAGAACTTCATAAATCTGAACATAAACCAATCTAAATTTTTTCATATTTCAACTGCTCCTCAAATCTGAGCATCTCTATTGATATATATACAAAACCTTTTTTTTTCCTCAAATCAGAACAGTACCCTCAATACTGTTCATCATGAATGCCTGTTTAGTGTTTGAGAATATTTTTTTTTGAAATGCTTGAGTTTCTTCAGTTTTAAGTGAGTATTATCTGAAGGTGAAGCTTTCAATTTCACCCCAAGGCAATAATTAGCACAATATATTTCAAGACTGAACACTAATACCTGGTTATGGTTAACAGAATGAGAACAGTTTTTTGATTAGGTTGATTAAAGGGTCACGTTCAAAGTTCTGTGAAAGCTCCCAATTACAACCTGTTATGGACAACAGAATAAGAACAGTTTACCCCTGTAGATTGAATAAAGGGTCAACTTCAAAGTTTTAGGAAAGCACTCAATTACAACCAGTTATGGTCAACAGAATAAAAACAGTTTACCCTGTAGATTGAATAAAGGGTCAAGTTCGAAATTCTGTGAAAGCTCCCAATTACAACAAAGAAGATCCCTAGCTTGATCACCTGAAAAAGCCTGATGAGTCAATTAGCTGAAATGTTGTGGTTATAATAATAGTGATCAGGATAATAGTCTGAAATTTGATACACAAAATGATTTTAAGTAGTTTTACAAAATTCAACCTAAAGATGGAACCTGGACCCCCAAAAAATGGTTTGTATGCTTGAATCTGGAACCTAATTTTCAACCTCTCCAAATCGTGTGTGTGATCGTCCGGCTCACTGACCTATTGAAGGTTCAGTTTGCTGAGCCATTGAACACACATGAGTTGAATGGAGAGCTTCAAGGTAATAGGAAATTCACAAGCATTCCCCAGCCGCATCTATATATCTTAGTTAAGGGAGTCACTATTTAATCCATAGCTGGAGGAAAATGGGGTTCATACTTTCCCCAGCAATATTAGTCCACATGCGACCATGATGGAAAATCCAGGATTTGAACACGCCAACTCCAGAGTCTGATCGCCCTACCACTGTCCAAAGTGGCTTCCGCAGTAGTGAAGTAATTGAAATTGATAATAACATGAAAATTCTCTTCCTTATTATTTGTTATTCACTTCCTGAAGAAGTGGGTCACTGAGTACAGTAGCCAAAATATATTGAATATGACCTCTGACATGGAGATAGCAATTGAAGGTAGTCATGTAAATAATGCAGGTAGCAATCCGTTCCATTTTATATTCTAATAGGCAGCCAACACTTTGGTGGTCTTTAAACATTCTACAAAGTTATGAAGAAGACATTAATGTCCTTATTGAAGCAAACAATGTGAAAGAAGAGACTTGTATCTATTTTATACAAGTACAAGTAAGCATTTTTAAATAGGTATCAATTTACATATACAAAACTAGTTTTAGAGACTTTCAAATACATTAAATAAAATCAGTAAAAAAGATCTGAGAAGTTTTATATTTAGTTTATAATCTTTCAAAGTAAATTAAGAGTAATATTTGAGAAGGTTATGTAATAGACAATCAGATAAGTGAACAGACTTATGTAATAATTAAATAATGTGAAATATTATGAAACAAAACTCACCATGAATGATTATGGAAGGTTTTGATGTTGGAAATCATAAAATAAGTTTTTTTTGTGTAACAAGTTAATAAAATGAATTAAAAGGAAATACTAATTACTAGCAAAGATACCAATGCTTTGCGTGGGCAAGAAAAAAACGATCCTTGATGATCCATGACATCATTTTTGGCAGTGTTATTTTGGAAGGTCGAAGTTAAGAGATACAGTGCAAAAAATGTTGGCATATGTTAGGGACCACTATCATGCCAAAGTTCATCAAGGTTGTATGAGGGGATGGGAGTAGAGGAGGGTGATCTCATCGAGATTCACAAAGAAGTTGGCTGGCACTATGGTGGTAAACCCGGATGGTGGTGTGCTCCATTCCTAGGTGGGGGAGTTTATGAAGAGCCACGCCAAATATGACCTTAACCTTTGTCCTTAAAAAATTGTCTACACCATCCGTAGGTCAGAGACTATCATCATTTCAGGTTTGGTCATGATGGGTCGAGTGGTGTGGGCTGTAGGAGAGTATACATAGGCTATGACCTTGACTTTTGATCTCTACCTTAGAAAATGGTGTGCACCATCCGTAGGTGGGGGGGGGGGCATCATCATACTTGATCAAGTGGTTTGGGCTGTGAAAAGTTGTACACATGAACACACACTAATACTTTATATATATATATATATATATATATATAATGTTTGTTTGTGTTTTTACGGCATATCAACCATTTTAGGTCATTTAATGCCGAGAACAATCATTTTTGGTAAACG
>JAYKTE010120432.1:0-13446 GCA_036873565.1 Xipholeptos notoides | reverse complement strand
TACATCCTACATTTTTTCTTAGTAGTTTAGTTCTAAATAAAATTATATATATATATACATATATAATATATATATATATATATATATATATATATATCTGAATTCATGCAGCATGATTAAAACGTGATTTTAATTGACTTGTGTATTTCTTTGTCTGCTATCAAGAAATTTTTTTTTTTGTTTAAGTGCTAGCAGTGAAAGGGTTAACTTATAATTGAAATAAGGAATCATGGAATTTGTAAATATGGAGTATGCTTGCCCCTGCTATATCTAAACATTTACATCCAGCGGGGCTTGATTTCTTGGACCGACATACCATTGTAAGTTTTTAATATTCAAAAATATTTTTAAATAAATTATGCTGAAAATATTTTTCAAGTCAACCAAGAGTATTTAGTCAACAAGAACAACCTGCCATATGTGTCCAGTTTGTTTGTGTTTTTACGGCATATCAACCATTTTAGGTCATTTAATGCCAAGAACAATCATTTTGTGTCCAGTTTGAGATGGCAGTAGAGGTGGTCGCTTACAACAGGAACCACAGTACAAGGGAGATAATTCTGTCTTTACTGCTAAGTCTACAATGGAATTCAGTTTTCTATATTTGTTTTCTAATTCAATAATTATCAAAATAATGAAGTATTTTATCATAAAATAAGATTTTTTTCTCTTTTGTATTTGTATGAAAAACTTTATTCCATTGGTGTATGTATAGAAGCATAAGAAAATATGTGATTCCAATGAATAATGATATTTATTAAAAATAGCAAAATATTTCTATGAAAAGGTTTGATTCCATTGGTGTGTATTAAAAGATAAGAAATCTTGTGATTCTCATGAAATGTGAAATAAAAGATTATTTTTCAAAATCCTTGGGATGAGGTATGATGAAATCTAAAAGTACTAATCGGACTATTCTCCTCATCCATAATTAACTTCCAATCTTAATTTTATACAAGTAAATGGTGATTGCTAAAAAAACTTTTACAATGAAGAATACATTTAAGAATACAACAAATATTTTTATTCAGTAACAGCAGTGTTGAATGAAAAGTGTCACTTTTGTGTTTTGGGGCTTGGATTGATAAATCTTGACAAATAATACTCACAAGTGTGAACTTTTTGTCCTTTTTTTTATATCATTTTCTCCTTTTCAATCCTTAAATTATCCTGCTGTAATGCCTTCTATTCAGGGTGTAGTTGTACTGCATTCATTTTATTACACATTATTTATGCTTGTTATAATCATTTGGTCTGATATTGAAGTAATGCCTTCCATTCCAAGTGTAGTTCTGCTACATCCATTATTTGTGCCTATTATAGCCATTTGCTATCATTATAAACTCTGAAGCTTTTGTGTCAGTATTTATTTCATAGTGATGATAGAGCTATACCATCTTGTTTGTATTAATTACACCTCTTATTATTTACTATATTCTTTTATCCACACAAACACACACATTAGATATATTACTAACACGGTCTTTGGAGTTACTATGAGTTTCATGCGTGTGCAATCCCAAGACCAGATAGGATTTTTTTGTTCCATTTGTATCTATAGACAATAGAGGTGTATTTATCTTATTAATCTTAAACAGTCATAAAATCACACACTTGTACTCATTCAGTTGTGTTCATAAGATTGTGGTTTAGTTCAGTAATGGACTATGATAATATTTTGATTATTGATTATTTATCTTGTCACTTTTCTTATTAAATAAACAAATTATCATATCTATCTATCTATCTATCTATCTATCTATATATAATATATATTGAAATTATTATTTATACCCTAACCCTAAGATGGATTTGGAAGAGTAGAAAAGTACTAGGGATTATGGCTACAAACATTCAAGACAGAAAATTAGAAAAAAATGAAGAAAAAAATAAGTAGACAAGAAGTGTCTGTTCTTTTCGATCCAACTTGTAGAAATATATAGAATTGATTAACATAAACGCAGAGTTAACGTCTTTTGGTGACTGTCAATTTATCACCTATGCAATCATCAGACCTATATATATATATATATATATATATATATATATATATATACACGCACACACACACACACACACACAAACAACACAGTTTATGATTTCAACAGAATAATAAAACATTGAATCCACGTAAGGGTTGTGTCATTCAGTTAATGTCCGTTAATTAAGATTTAATTCTTTCCAATAAAAAAGCATTGTGAATTAAGTGTCTACACTCACGTCCCTAGACTTGATTTGCTCTTCACAATACTACAAAACTCAAGATCCCCTTGCTCTATCGTATCTCTGTATTCTGTCAATTCTTTGGAGATCTTAATACGCGTGTAATTTGATGACAAGATGATCATGAAATGAATCTGAAAGAAGATTAAAAAAATGGAAAATAACTTTTTCTTAAAATCATTTCATAAAAATACTTTTATTAATACAGAATCACACGGCAAAAGCATTTAAGAAAAAAGGAAGAAAAAGCAGGCCTTAATAAATTAACTTTCTTATAACTTTTTAGATTTGTTATTTTGAATAATATTTTTACTCTTTAGTAATCAGGATATATTTTTAGTAGGGAAGGCAGTATGAATAATATTCAATCATCTTCTGCATTTTTAGTGATATTTAATGAATTAATAAAGATTGAAGTGTCTCTTAACCACTACACCTACTTATTGTTGTATGTTGGCAACAATGTAGCCACAATATTTTCAAATGAAGCATAAACTTAATATCCACAATTTTTACATCATTAATGGTTGACCTGAGATTCATTTACCAGTCATGTAGGGGAGGAGAACTTCCCTCTGGCCCAGTGAGTGAGTCACCAACAGAGCTACACGAATCCTTTGGCAGACTCCGATGCTATACAAAGGATTGCTGCTCTCTGGCTGACTGAAAAGTCATCTGTGCCAAGAGCATGTACATAGCTAGTATGAGTAGAAAAGAAAACTCACAGATGAAAATAAAGCCAACAAAGATCTAAAATGAACTTTCAAGAATAGAAACAAATTTGTTTAATCTCTAACAATTTTTGAATAAAGTTTCTTTTGGACCAATTTGTAAAAATAGAGTTGAATTGTAGATGGATATACTTACCATTGCTAAGGAAATGAGGAATGATCCCACATAAGAGACACAAAAAAGCTGACCAGATTCTGTAACCTGTATTCAAGGGAAACAAATGATTAATTTTAAATCATTTCACATCTTTAATCAAAATGGTAGGTGGTTTGGAAAAAACTTTTTGGTTTTTCAAATTTGATTTTAGAAATTTAAAACATTTTTATTTTTTTCATGAAATTTTCAATGGTTAATGTTAACTCAAAGATATATTTGATTCATTTCTTTTATTCAAAATATAATTTTAAAGTTTTAAAATGCTTGGCTTCAAACATACAGAAAGGTAATTATTATTATGTTAATATATAGTTTTAAGCATCGCTTAAAGGGTTAGGGTTAGCATCCCTTTTGCCCAGAAATGGTTGAGCACTCTTTAGTGACAATCAATTTTTCTAGTGAGTTGACTAATGACTGATGAGTAAATGCGAAGGCTGGTAGCATTTTGATTCGGATTCAATCCTATTTAGAAGAAAATTTGCTATTTCTAAGGATCTCTTGACAAGCTGTAGATGGGGACACAGACTTATAAACAGATTGTAATACATTTCATATTTATTTAGGTAGCAACAAGTTTGGTTATAAAGAATCCATCTTTTGTCTACTTATTTTCTTTTTTCTAATAAGAGTCTTGATATCAGCTTGGAATTTCTTTGTATAATGTCCATAATCCCATCTTCAGGGTGAGTGCTGGGCCTTCGGACCATGTCCAAATAGACTGATGGCTCAATCCACCCCTAATAGTGGGGGTATTCATCATTGTTTTCTTTCTTTATTTTAGAAAAGTTTTAACAGGCACATTTCATAAAGTTTGGGTGTCTATACACAGAGTCATGACCTCTTTCGAGATCATTCTCTTCATAAGGAAATATCCTACCTACCCGATCACACAATCTGGGTAAATCTGTAGGTGGGCAAAGCCGGGATATAGCTCTGGGTGAACCAGGTGAATGATCATCATCTTTCAAAAACACTCCTTTAAGAAATTAAATCAAAGAAATTAAAATGAAAACAAATTTTTTTTTAAATATATAAATAAATAGGATGAGGATAATAGTTTCAATACTCTAAATAACACAAATTTTTGCCTCAAAATTTTTTACTAAAATATTGATTTGAAGATTTTACTTTAAAAGAATAATTCAAAATTAATTTCCTAAATTCATGAAAATAATTCCCTATTATTATCAATTTACATTTTATCAGGCTATTTCAGAAATAATTTTTTAATTATAGATTAAAAATAGCTCAAAACTATGTGTACGAAAACTAACGTTTACCAAAAATGATTGTTCTCGGTATTAAATGACCTAAAAAATGGTTGATACGCCGTAAAAACACAAAAATATAATAAAAATAACTCACCATAATTTGATAAATCAAAGCAGTAAGTTATGTTTGTTGCACGTTTACCATAGACATGATGATTACAAATAGAAGAGACACAGACGTAAAGAATTATAGGAATTGCTCCAAGAGACACAATTCCCATCCAAATAATATTCAGCAAATAAGACAGCGATAAAAACTGAAAGAAAAAAGAATCATTAAATTAACAAATATAAAATGTAGACTTAAACTTAATTATCTTTTCAAAAATGAAGATGGTGTAAAATTAAAATAAATAGATTTTCCTTAAAATTTTAACAATGTTTTGGCTATATAAGCAGAGAGTGAAAAACTTTCATCTCTTTAAAAGAAATAGCATCTTTATTTGATGTATGGGTTTATTAGTATATTCATGTTCACTACAGATGTGTATGTGACCTTTTTTTCTTCCTGTACACTGATAATACTTGTACAATTAACCATGATCCTTAATTCATAAAGACATTGAGTTTTCAAGCTTTCATCTTTGTATTCATGGCCATAAATATATAAGAAATAGTTTGCAATCTGTATACAGGACAGGCCTGTTTAGCGATTTATGGTAGAATTCTACAAGTAACAAGTCTTTCTCTAGTTAGGATGGAAACCAGATTAATCATTTGGTTTGTCTAAATAACTTGAAATGAATATCTGAGTGTTATTTTTTATTTTTTTTTGTGGTTTCTAATTTCTGTAGAAAAGTCGACATCTTAAACAATTGAAAAGAATCATAAATTCAACTGAAAATTAATCTAATTTCAGAAATAAAAAGCATGAAGACAAAGAAGACAATGTTGGAACAATTGGTTTTTTTGGCAGTTGGAATATTCTATTTTCATTTAGAGGGGTCAATCATGTATACATCCATCAAAGAATTCTACAATAAAAAAACTAATCTCAACACAGGAGAAATAAATATATATTTTCTTAAATGGAAAGACGAAAATGTGTTTATAAGAAAATACTTATTAAATACTTACAAAAGCAGCGATTACCCGGCCTCCCATGATGCATTTGGCCCCTGAATAGACATTCTTTCGAGTGTCTCCAGTAGCCAAAATGCCGAATATAAGCAATAAAATGGCTAACACTCCCATTGCAACAGCAATAACAATGAATACAACTTGAAGAACTTCCAGCCTAAAAAGAAGATGAAAAAAAACATCAGAGATTAATTACTAAAAATAAATACTATCCTTACATACCTTCACCATTACTGTTGTCTATTTGTTTATTAACCAAATTTCCATTTCAAAATCTCCCATCACAAAATAATTCAACTCCCAAAATAATAAACAATTATCCTTTGTTATAAAATTACACCAATTTTTATAAAACCTACATTGGTCATTCCAAAAGTAATGCCACCTATTTTTTAAAAGTTAAGGAACTAAGAAGATGGGAGTGGTACCATTAAAATGTGTCAGCAAATAAATCACTGTTAGAAATGTCTGAGAGTCTATCAACCAACTCCAAGATTAATGATTTGGGCTCCCAAGAGTGAATAGAAAATGTCCTGTTCAACACAGAGACAAGAAACTTAATCCATTTTTAACAAACAAACAATTGAAACTGAAAGAGCTTTAATTTCATTGAACATTTATTCTGATTATTTTTCATACAAGTCTTTTGACTTGCTAAGCGTTTCCACGCCAGACTATTAAATAAATTAATACCTTACTGTAACAAAACACGCGGCCGACTTGGCCCAAGAATGCAGGAAATAAACGACACAAACGCCCGGTTGTCATAAACGGGAATAAATATAAATGTATTCAACGCAAATAAACATATAACAAAACAATTACATACAATTCACGTAAAACAGTTCAACTCGAGCTCCCGGCTCTCGTACACAAAATTGTCCACCTGCGTCTCCGTGCAATATCTTCCCCGACGGGACTCCACCTGTCAGGCGCCCGCCGTGGGGCCCTCTCATCTCTCACGACGACTCAAACCCGTCCTGTTCCGTCGCGTGCCACTCAGGTTCTCTCCTCTTCTCCCTCGACACCGGCGTTCTCTCTGCTCGCTCCAGACACGGTGTTCCCTGAATTCCGTCTCCCTCTCCTGTCTCTTCCGACCCGAACGACCGTCAAATATTTAACACCACACTTACAGAACTAATGATGATATTTCAAATTAAATATATAATTTAAATATTATTTCAAATTTATTCATTTGATATCTATCTTATGGTTATGTCTTGTTTGTTAATGACGACAGATATTCTATTTTAACCTTAACAGTTTTTTATTATAAACTTAAATCCCAAGCAAACATTATAAAGCTCACTTACCATCCAACTTTGAAATGAAATAATTCATCAACAATTTGTACAAGGAAGATGTGCAGTGCTTGGTACATCGTGCCACAAAATACTCCAATCCCAGTCAAACAAATGATCGTTGCAATCAATGACGCAAATGGAACACTTCCAATCTTTTCCACACAACCTGGAAGAAAACCACAATTTTGGGTTGAATTAGGATGGAATTTGATTCCATGACGAGAATAAGCAGGGGTTCTGGCCACAATCAACATCATTGTCATTTATGAAAACAAAAACAAGGATTTCTCCAATTCACAGAAACAAAATTGTTGTGTCGTGTTGAATTAAGTGTTGAATTAATTCCGTGCTTTTTCTTCACGTTTTTATTATTTTTAAAAACAAGAGGAGAAAAAAGGAAAGAAGAAAGAAAGCATTTGTCCTGAAAATGGAACAGTCATTCTCTAGAAATCCTCATTCAACTCACAAAAAAGGAAAAAAAAAGAAAACACTTGTTGTTGATAGTTAATGATTGACTTGAGGTTTTACAAATTCTGGTCCTCACAAAATACAGTAATTTGAATAACAAAAACTGACAAAAGAGTTTTTACTAGGGGCCTTCCTGACACCCACCCCCTGTCTTGCCCCAGCACAAGGCATTAACCTGACCTGACAGGGCATTTAAAAATAAATAAGTCAATCAAATTGGTTAGACATTCAAAAGTTAGACAAAAAAATTAAACATTTTTTATTATTCATTCTTTCCACTTTGCTCTGATCTGATCTGGACTGATTTCCTCATTTTTTGGTTCTTCCTACTTTGTAAAAAAAACTCGTAATCGTTTTCTATTCTCACATTCCAAACTCCCAAGAACGTCGTTACTGAAAAAATTATTTCTAAATGAATTCTTTTTAACTAGGAATGATTTATGATATTTTTGGAATAAAAAAAACCTAAATCATTCATTTATTTGGAAATAATTCCCAAAACCATAAAGTTCTCAAATTAAATTAAAGAAACTTAACAAAGAAACAAAGAAAATTATGAGACATCAAATAAAAGAGCATAAGAAACAAGAAAACAACCAAAACAAAGATAGTGAAGATGGTTTAAGGTATTTCTCTTTGATTACTACTAATAATCTTACAACCTGTTATCATTGCCATGAAAGGTTAAGAGTTTACGAGGTCTAATCATTACTTAGGAATAAATTATAAAGTACACAGATAACCTTTTGACTTGAGTAGGGAGAGAGTTACTCCCTATTATAGAGAAGTCACTTTCTGTTTTGCAATAATGGAAGATACGAAAATTCAGTTTATCAAAAATCAAAATTCAACAAACAAAACATAATTTTACACATGCATAAAGCTTTCATCAGTTTTTTTTGTAACTCATAAATCATTTTCTCTTGGCTTTTTTATACAGACATTATGAACAAGTTCTATTCTAGATTGCTTGTTTCTTTTATTACATAAGTGGATGACAATGGCAAGAGGTCCGGAGATGTCGTACAAGGCCAACAGTTTACAGGTTTGGAACTGATTTGCCTTGGACCAATTGTGTTACTTATATAATAATCCTGGACACTTTCTCAATTCATATTGCTCTGCCTCCAATGCATGTGGATACACCTCTCTTCATAATCTGCATGTGATATTTAAGTTGTGACATAATTTAGCCACCATAAGATGGATTGATATGAGACATTGGTAGAATGCTGCTGAGTAGTTGGTCTAAGAGAATGGCTTTCTAATGTTGTACACTGAAAAGAAGTAATCATGATGGATCTTCAGAATGCTATTATAGATGACCAGAACCGAGTGGGGAAGGGGTGGGTTTCTTCCAGCAAAGAAGAGAGTCAAGGGTCAAGAATCAAGAGTCTAAATTGATTCAAGAGAAAGAGGTTGAGGCCAATGAGGATGGGATGAGCTAAAATGCCTCCTGTTCAGGCATCAGACCAAAGTTGAACTTGTTGGAGCTTTTTTAATTGATTCAAGATAAGTTATCTTCATAGCTTCTCAACCATTATTTCATGCAAAACAATAGGCCATAGTTTAAAAAACAAGGGTAAAACAGATTCTGCACTTTGATCTTCACTCCAGAGCAAGTAAAGCGTAATTATGGCCAAGCAGTGATACTCTTCTGGTGGTTTCAGCTCTTTTGTTTGACTCAAGGCCATTTTCTCTGCAGGTTTCTTTGTCAATCAAGCAGATTTGCCAATTAGTAGATTTCACTTTCCCATTTGACCATAAAATGAAAATAAAACCTGGAAAAAAATGTTGATTTCTGCGACCGACAAATGAGGAAAGGAAAATATGTCACATGACAGTCAAAACGCCGATTGCAGCAGCACAATTCACAAGTAAGTCAACACCAGGCATTGGTAGTCCACCCTGTTTCTGTGACCATGTTCACAACTGGTGAATGGTGTCATCACCCAATATACCAGGGTGGGGTGAGGAACTGAGTAGATATTCATAAACACTTTCTGCATTATTAATATGAGGTGCCTTCAATAAGTTTCCAGCCTTTTTTCGTATGCTTACTTTTATTGATAGTACACACATGAAACTCTCGTCCCCTTTGAAGTAATCTCCTCCTCCAGTTGCAATGCACTTGTTGTACTGTTCCAACAGCTTCTGGAAGGCCCCATTGAAGTCTTCTTGTGTGAGCATGTCAAAAGTCACAAGGTGCAAGGTCTGGACTATAGGGAGGGGGAGGAACTGTCTTGATATCCATCTTGGTCAAATAGTCTGGTACAAGGATAGAGTTTTCTGAGAACCCTTGGGACAAACTTCATGCAAATCTTCCACATCTTCAGTCCTCACAAATAATCAGGCTTTCGTAACGTCTATTTCAATTCCTGCTGTTCATTTGAAGCTGAAATCTTAAACATTGGTCAGTCATCTCATAAGATGGATACCAATAATATACGGAATTTTCAACTCTACAACAATTTTAAATGCCTGTACAAAACAAGTCTGGAAACTTATTGAAGGCTCTCCCTTGTACATATGGTTGTTTTTAGGTGAAATGCCTTCGAGTCAAATCACTCTGCTCGATATTTTGCATATGTTTACAGGGATCTTCTTGCGGGTCCACAACATTCTCTGTCTAAGTGGTTTATTATAGAGGGAGTGTAGTTATAATGCTGATTGAGGTTGCTATAACCTTTCCATCCATCACTATAAATGACGGATACGGAATTTTTTGAGGGGGACAAGTTTTTTATTATCACTGACACTGGCAAATTAACTTTCGGCCATTTTGAACGGGCACTCCGGGTCACAAATACCATTTTACTTTTTATTTCTGTGTGTTACTGTTATTCTCATCATGATAATAATGATAAATGATGTTGATGAAGAAACAGCCAATACAATTAAATTGAAGCATCAACAAATGATGAGCATTGAAAGCAAAACAAAACAAAACCATTTTTGAAAACTGAAACTAAAACTTTCTTTTTGTTTTATCTTCGTTCGTTGCATTTTCTTTCTTTCTGTTAAAGACAATTTTCACGAAGCTTAAGGCCACGAATTTCTTATGAATTAAAATAAATAATTAACTGATTATTATTCATTAAAATAAATGTTGGACATTAGTATGGGGAAAAAAACAATGCAATATCATTCGTGCGTGTATGTTTTGTATGGTTGTTTTGTTGTTGGTTTTGGTTGGTCGAGGTTGTGGGTGTCGGGTGTGCTCTCTCTCTGTGGTGTGTGGTACTTTTACTTTTACAAAAAAAATGGAGAAATATTTTGCAATCATAATTTGACTTTTTTCTCATTTAAGTAATCAGAATGAAATAGATTTTAAACAAAATAGAAGGTGAACATAATTTAATGTTTTGTTTCTTTAATAACGACTCGGTTTTAAACATTTGAAATTTGTTAAAAGCCATGAAGTAACTGCTTCTTGCTTGTGCTTTTTTTGTCTTGTCCCACAAAAACGGAGACAAATTGCTGTCAGTTAGTTCCCACACATTCCCTTCTTCATCAGTCATCATCATCCCTCATAATGCTAGATTTTTGCGAAAATATTAACTTTTTCAAGTCCTAGAATAAAAATAAATATCAACGAAAATTACTCTGACAAAAAACAAACTAAAACTACAGGCGATGATGATTTTCATTTAAAAAGTTATCGACAAATAATTTATTCTTATCAAAAATAAATCTCCAATTGATTTTTAGTTTTTTTTTTCATGAGTGCCGACTTCTGAAACATTAGACAGAATTTCTTTTATCAAGATATAAATTGATTTTTTGTCATTAATTCAAACGTTTAGGACAAAGTGTGTGAAGCAGGCTGCAGGCAAGCCTAGGCCTAGGGTTGGGCAGGTGGAGTAATAAATTCAAATACAAAAAAAAATCATTCAATTATAGCATTTTAATCAAATTAATATTGTTTTTTTTTTTAAATAATGATACCCAAAAAACAATTATGAGTGATTCATCCATCCACTGCTTGCTTCTTCTTCCTATATTCATTTGTCCATCACGATAATTGTTTTTACTGGAACTGTTTATCAAGTTCAAATTGTTACCTCACAAACAGTTCTCTTGTTGGCTTGAATTTTGACGATTAATTGATGAAAAGGTTAGAGAAAAATAACATTTAGGTCAATACTAGTACTCACCCATGTTTTATCGTTATAAAAATTATATTTTCAATCCCAGTGTCACGAGTCCAGCATGAAATTAGGGCTAAATAGTGGGCAGGGCAGAGACACTCGCAGGAATTGAAATGTTGTCACACCTGAAATTAGTGGTGGTGGCGACACCTGTTGTCAAAATGTACAACAAACACAACCGTGGGAAAAGATTGTGGACAGGGGAATAAAAAGAGAGAGAGTTAATGAGGCCGTTTTTTAATGATGTGTGTGTAGTTGTTGTGTGTCGTCCGTGTATGCTAGAAAAATAGTAAAAAGTTTTAAAAAGTAAAAGGGTTTTTTGTTAATTTAGGGATAGGCGTGGCCGGGGGGGGGGGCTCTGCTGCTGTTGTGTTTGTTGAAGTAAGTAGTTGGTTGGTTGATTGGTTGGTATGTAAAGTGAGAGAGGCTGAATAATATTAAAATAATGCAGGTGGAAAGAAAAGAAATTTAGTTCAACCAGGTAGGGACTAGTGGAGTGGAGTAGAGTAGTTAGTGGAGTGGACTGACTACCTTTCACTTATTCAGAACAAGTAAAATGTAGCTATTATTATCCACTAGCGCCACCAGTTCCATTGTTTTAAATATTTGTTCCTCCAGAAATACAAACACCAACCATTTTATTTTAAAGTAAACTCTGTTATTGTTAGTGTTCTGTTGACTACTGCCAGTAATGTGACTGTCACTAATTCTAATTCGAATAATTCTCGTTGGGTGAAAAAAAACATAACGGACTGTGAACTTAAACGTACTTCCTAACACTGACACAAAACCAACAAAAACTTATTTTTTGAGAAACGTCAAGAAAAAAACGATTTTGAAGAACGTCAGACAATTTAAGTTTGGGGTTATTAGATTAACGATTTAATCTAAGAAGATTATCTAATTTGTAGGCTAAATAGTGAGAGTCAGCCTAAAATTAAAGGCCAAGTAAAGTTGTCCTTCGTTGGCGTTGTTGCTCTCTGTGTAGACTGTATATAATTCTCCCAAGAAATGAAATAGAAAATTACTCTTCAAATAAAGTAAAATAAACTTGTTTATTTTCGTAAAAACAAGGAATCATTTTTTCATGCAAAAATGTAGTAGTCCGATACAGGGGAAGATAGGAAGTGTGAGAGAGAAAGAAAGGGACTGTGTGTTGCTAGCAAGGTGAGAGTCCAGTAATGTTCATTGATGCATGCTGACTGCTACTGACTGCCAGGCCAAACAAAATGGCTAGCGTCCAGGCCTTTCTTCTCTGTCTGTGGTTGTATCTTTAAGAAAGAATGTTAATTCTTGTCTATCTTATATAGGAATAGAGTGACTCAGGTTTTAGATGAAAAATATGTTTCCTTCTACCAGTATTTCTTTATTGGGCAGGCAGGACTTTCTTTGTTGACTGATTGCCTACATTTTTTTGTTTTTGTTTTTACTTCTACCTTAAACAGAAAGATTTTCATCCACTCGACTTCAACTTCTAACTATAAAGAGACCTCGGGAGAATAATAATACAGTACAGTACAGTAGCCCCTTTGCATTTGCATGACTAGTTTATAAATGTTTAATTGTGAACTGAATTGCCAAATAAAATTTCCGGTAATCTTGCAGTTACCGCCGGGTAGTTATCAAATATGGTCTTTAATTTTGGAAGGGTTATATTTTGTGTCAACACCGTTATAACACGTGATGTCGTGTTGATTTTTTTTATGCGTCATTGAACACGATTATATTATTATTATTATTATTATTATTGTTCTGTAAAATAAATTTTGTTTTCTTGGTTGTTTTGTTCTGTAAAATAAATTTGTTCGTTAAATTTATTCATATTGCCACGCGCAATAATATAACTAAAACGAAAACAACAAAATATAACCCTTCCAAAATTAAGGACCATATTTGAGAACTACCCGGCGTTAACTGCACAGGGTGTGCACCACTGCACCGCCACTGTGCTCTGTGCTAGTGCCAGGTGACGCCATTTTAAATTTAGTAAAAGTTTCAACGATCATTTTTTAAAGCTCATTTACTCCCTTAAAAATATTCTTTTTAGTCTTTTTTTTTTTT
>JAYKTE010120322.1:0-13448 GCA_036873565.1 Xipholeptos notoides | reverse complement strand
CTCTCTCTCTCTCTCTCGCTCTCTCTCTCTCTCTCTCTCTCTCTCTCTCTCTCTATCTCTCTCTTTGTTGGGCCTTTTTCTCGGTGTTTATTCATTATTTTGCTTCATCTTGCTTCTTTGTGCATTGCTTGCCAGCTCACTTGGCTTTTGCTTGTCTGACCATATGTAGAAGAATATATATAGAAGAATAGCAGGCTTGCCTCTATTTTCTCATTTTTCTTAACTATTTCCAGTTTTTTTACACAAACAATATTATTTTTCCCCGAGTTGCTACTAGCAACCTTGCCCGGGAAGCACATACAATTTTAGGTATGGCCAAAAAATATATATGTATTTAAATCAAATTATAATGTTATGCCTAAACACACTGTCTTGCATGACTTATACTATAGTGCCGGACAGCTGTTTCGGTCTTATATTGTTAACATACTAAATCCGAATTTGGATTCAAACATTCAAACCTCAGAGAGAAAAATAAACCCTCTAATGACTAGCCCACGATGGAGATATGCTTTAATAATGGGAATTTTCTCGTAATTACTCTAAATCCTAGCCACACCCTTCTTTCTAGAAGCTGATTTTTTCTTTTATTGATTTTCGATGATTATCGGGGGTATTCTGAGGCAAACCTAGCTAATGACACTCTCAGACACATGAAGTACAGCTGTGTCAATTTTTAAAGAAAACCACTTCAGCTAATTCGGAGTAGGAAAACGAACACACTAACACACTGAGAGTTTTGCTTTTAATAAGTTTGGATTTAGATTAGATTAGATTTCTTTCTGTATTTACTGTGTTTATTCCTAAGTCCTATTCCTGTTTTCAAAATTGTCTCATTTCCCTCTGATATCTTTTTTCCCGGGATAACTTTGTTGTTCTCCTTTTCATGAAACTCTCCAATTTTCACTCCATCTCTATATTTCTCTCTCTCTCTCTCTCTCTCCCCCCCTCTCGCACACACAGACGTACACACACAGATGTACGTATGCACATACACATAGAGACACATAGAGACGTATACATGCCATAATTGTGCCTGTGTGTCTATCTCTAACTACCATTTCTTATTGCTATTCCCGTTTTAATCATTTCTCTTTCGATATTATTCTGTCCTTTCTGTTATATAGCTTTTTCTCTAGCATGCACTCCTTCTCTCTCCTTCTTTGCTATCAAGACAAATATACTCTCTCTCTCTCTTTCTCTCTCTTTTACACGCACGCACACACACACACACGTGCACTATTTTTTACTGATTCTCTCTGATTTTCTATCTATAAATGCTTTTTCCACCCGCGCACCCTCTTTTCACCGAGAGAGATTTTTCAGTTTTTTTTACTTATACACTCGCCCACCTCTATTATGTTTTGCTATCTCTCTCTCTCTCTCTATCTCTCTCTCTCTCTCCTTTGACCCACATACAGATGCAAACACACATACAAACATACACACGTGAAGTAATTTTGCCTGTTTATCTTTCCCTCTCCCTCTCTTTCTCTCTGAGTTTCATTTATTTTTCTATGTTTGAACAAACTTTAAGTAAGATGGAAAGTTTTTAAATGGTATGTGATTGGTTCACAGAGGTCGGTGTAAGCATGGTAAATCCCATTCGCTAGAAGTCTTTTGAATGTTGAATATTGAAACGAATTTGAATTGAAAACCAACTCGAAATACTGACTAATCGATGAAGATGACTCTCATAGAAGGATCGATGACTCTTACAGCTGGGAACGATTTCAATAGCATCAGAAATATAAGAGAGAGCTAATACAGAGAAGAAATTGAATGGCTGTAATGAATGGTCCAATGATTGAGAAAGACGATCGTACATTAAGGTTAGAGACCAGAAGTTGTCACAGGTTTTGCTATTTGTGTTGTTAGATAGAGATATATGTAGAAAATATTGAATTAACAACTTTAAATAAAAACTTGAAATTTGCTTAATGACATAAATGAAATATCATTCAAAGACGTCAGTCATCATTTCAATTCTAGTAAAAAGAATCACCCTCACTAAAATTTTTTTTGCTTTTATTTAATTTTTTGTTTTTACAAATTTTCTTCTTTTAAATTTTTGTACGTCATCCATAGATATATATGAAAAAATATAAATAAAATGAAAAAGAACATCTGATGAATAAAATACAAATACACAAACATGTTAAATTCTTGTATCGCAACGTATACGTGTACTATGTTGTGGTTTCCATGCAAAAACTTTAATACCCATCCAGCATAAATAAAAATTTAACAATTATTTTTAAAGATGCCCGAATAAAGTATTCAAAAATTTCATCTGGCGCCCATTTATATTCGTGCAGTTTATTGAAACAAAATCAACTGGAAAAAAAATCGATTTATTAGCGTATATGTGATACAAATAAACATGCGTATTTTATCACCTCCGTAAAATGCCACCGTTCTGGAACCCCCATTTGCTACGCCACAGGGAGAAAGTAACCTTAATCTTTAAAAATAATATTTGCAATCCACTTTTATCCATTCGAGTGGAATAAAAAAAATAGGAAGCATTACTTTTGGAACAATGCTTGTATATGGATTTGTTTAACATGGCTCAATACCAGAACTAACACTTGCACTCATATAGGCAAAAAGATACACATTACCACACACCAACGCATATTAACATGCAAATTCATAGACTAGCATCCACACGCACATACAAGTGCATATGAGCACACACACGTGCTCACACAAGTGAGAAAGTAAAGCATTTTCATCTATGTATTTATCTATGCTTATATTCATTAGTAGTAATATATAAAAGTGTATACCTTATAAATAGATATATAAAGATGCTTATTAACTCTTAAAGCATCTCATAATTTTGAAAATGAATTTAGGCATTGGGATAATCAAAAACAATTCTTTAAAAAATTGTCTACATATATTTAAAAACTCATAAACACGATCTTCAAGGCACACGCAGCCTCCGGCCCACAATGTTATAGCCATCGTTTCTCTCAACCAAACAATTTTTCCTTTGCATCTCTCATGTTTAATATCATTGGAACGTAATTATTTCTACATCAATGATCATTTTAAATGAATTTATCCTAAGCTTTCACTGCTTGTCGTTCCCCTTTTATGAATATGTTTATATTGACACATGGGTGATCGTGATCTCTTTGAAGAAAAAGAAAATAAATGAAGGGAAAGAAAGAGTGTTGGAGAAAAATATAAAGAAAAGGGGAACAGAATAGTTGTTTGGAGCGACAGGAAGAGAGCCAAAAAAGAGGTTTCAAAGCTAATAGACAGGGGAAATTAACACAAAAGAAAAAATTAGGATGTGAGGAAGAATGAGGCTGTAATTCGGACAGAGGAGATACGAAGTAAGAAAACCACAGACAAAACAATTGACAGAACTGGAAATGTGGCTTGGATTGGTTTGGTTTTGTTTGTCTTTGTTTTACAGCATATCACCCTTAGGTAGGCCATTTAATGCCAAATAAGTTTTTCAAATGGTTATAGTTTAGTGGAAAGTGAATTCATTTATGTTCATTATTTGGGAAGTTCATCAAATTTTAGAATAAATGTTTAATTCTTTCAAAAAATTCAAAAACTTTGATTGATTTATTCATATATTTAATTTTTGGTAAAGAACTCGTCCAGAAATTTTTCCTGGAGATAGTTTTCTCGTAATAGGTCAAAGTCTATAAACTTTACTAGAATATTTTCTTACAGTGAGCTTTTCTTTGTCGAATACTTATTTCTATGAAAGTGAATAATAAAAGAAAACAACTTCAAACTAGATAAACACAGTTAGTTAAGTTTTATAACCTGATATAAGCTACTAAATTGAAAATTTAAAGTACACAGTAACATTTTGATTTTCTTGTACCTATCAACCAATTGCTGTATAGCATGTGTGGGATTATAATCGGACAGCGAATAGCCGCTCGGATTTGGAATCATAATACGCGAGTTGAAATTTCAATCATTCAGTCACATTTTCATTCAGTCTAAAGTCCTTTGGAAATGTATGAAACACTCTATCATATCTGAAAAACCTGAAGGATCACTATTCTTATAGAAATACTTTTTTATAAACAGTGTTTTTGAATACCCCTTTTAGTAAATGTTTTCCTTTTGTTTTTGCCCAATTAATTTAATCACATTTTGTAGCGCAGTTGATTAGCGAATTATACGTCATATATTAAGAAAAGAACCATTCATAGAATAACATACAACGGTAATGGATAGACTTAACATTAAATTTAAGAATTCTAGTGTATGATCTACCACTACATAATTATATTGGAACATTAGAACTTATATTAATGTTAAGACATTTATGTAAACTTTTTTATAAATCATAACGTGTTAATTGTAAGACAATGTTTTTGTTTAACCAAGGGTATTAGAACTGTTTATTAATGATATATCGCATCAAAAAGAGTGAATAGATTTTCCTCAATACAAACCTTAGTACAACTGTGGTAGACTCATTTGTACTCTTATTTACACAATTTAATAAAGATGCACATATATGCATGTGTGCATATTAAATAATAAATCTATGGCTGAATGAGGTAAATTTTTAATAATAATAATTAAAATAACAGCATCAACAACAATAATAATCAATAATGCAAATAAATATCATTAATACTTTTATCAGTAGTATTCTATTGCCTTTCCTTTATTTTTTTTTACTCGTGCTGCAAAATAATGTTAATGAGTGCTGAATTAATGTCCAAGATAATGCTATTTAGTGTTTCTGTAGTCATTATATTTGAATTCTCATCTAGAAACGATGACTTTGGAATTAATGTATATTTAAAATAATCTTAACTGGAAACAATATATGTATGAAACTGTGTATTACTGCTTTAAGCTATGCGTCTATATATTCTTAACAACCAATCATGTGCAGTAATGCTTATCTTTGGCAGATTTATTTGTATGCCTTTTATAGAATATGTATCATTTGTAATAAAACAAACGTTGTTTCTTTTCTGTTGTATTTCATTTTGTCTTTTGTTTGTAAACTACTTCTAATCCAAACACAATAAGCCGCAAAATATCCTCCCATTACATCTCCTTATCCTCACATTACTAACTTGTCTCATGATGCGATAGATTTAATTGGAAAGCGATTTCATTGGTTTGTTATAGAGAAAGCCACAGAGCGTGTAGATGAAGTGTGCTAAAATCCACTTAGAACGCACAATGCGCTGGAATATCACGTATCCTTGCTGTCAGTCACACTTTATTTTGAATGGGAGAAGAATATAGAAAGAATGAGTTAAGATTTTTTGTAAAAATACAGGAAAATGGAAAGAGTTATGAAAACAACTGATTTATTTATTGATTTTAAATCTAAACAAATTTAAACGTGAAAACTAAAGCAGTTGTTGGTGATGGAAGAGAAAGTAGTATCAGCATACCCTGCTAGCGTTTATTTCCAAATATTAGATTATTTTAGTTACAAAACATCTTAATGACATATAATATTACTGGAATGAATTGCTACAACGGTAAAATACATTGTAATTAGTTTTTTTTTATTCATTCACATATGCTGTTTCTAATAGTATATCTTTTGTTTGCAAGAATTATTTAAAACAATTTGATTGGAGATGCAATTTTATTGTTTAAAACAAACAAATAAAATATGACCTGCTCCCAACAATGTGGAATATTGTCACTGCCCAGATCAGCAAAGAAATCTATCACTCTTTGGCAAAACGAGGACTCCTACAAGAGGAACAAAAAGTGTGCCGAAAAGCAACAAAAGAAACCCATGACCTACTCTAAATCGATCAGCAAATATTGAGAGAAGCAAAAATCAGGAAGAAAAATCTGTTAATGGCATGGATCGAGAACAAGAAGGCTTACGACACCATACCACAGATCTGGATAATTAAATACCTAAAGATTATCAACATGATATATATGGATAACGACAAACTCTTTGGAAAAAACGAAAGAAAAAATAGAATCACGAATAAATACCACTAGGTTATTTAGCAAGGACATTGGAATGTAATTTGGTGTTGATAAATGCTGAAACCTCAATTTATAACGAGGCAAAACCGTAAAAATAGACGGAATCCTACTACCTAACAAAGAAACTGTAGTATCATTAAATGAAGCATACAATTCGGTGGAATAGAAATTTATCGCCATACGAATGACTTCCCGATGTAGTCTGTCATAGAGTTCAGTTACTTGTTAGAAATCGGCTATAAACCAATGCATTATGGATTTTGGAATCAGTGGTCGTGTAGGTGAGTTACTATCGTTCGGTTGACAGGCCTCACCTACCCAGCATTCTAGAATCAATGATTTCACGATACCTAGATGAGTAACTCCTTAGGGTTAAAGGAACTTATCTTCCCAATGCAGCGGTAAGTGAAGATAATGTTTCGGCTACTCTCTTCTTAATTGTTATCTTACCAATGAATATTCATCGGGTGATTTTATAATATTAATTTTATTAATTTTTATGCCCTACCAAGGCTGATATACCGTAAAACAAAGACAAACGAAACCGAACGAAACCAAGCCAAGCCATATTTCCAGTTCTATTCGCATCTTTAGTGCTATAGCACTAAAGATGAGTAAAGAAGTCAGAATAACTTGAATTAATAAAATACCTGACTTGGTCGTAGCTTCATAGACACATTAAATTATACTTTATATTTTCTTTGAAAAGCTGAATTATAACTACATTATTCGACCTAAATCAATTATTAAAAGAATGAAAAAACTCTAAATATTTTAATTGGTGACATTAGTTGGTTAATGTGTAGTTTATAGTTTGTAGTGATATTAAATCGAACAATTCAACTTGTTTTGTACATATCTTAATTTATCAAGTCACTGAACGTATGGTTTTATATTAACCAATGGATTTCTAAGCAACATTTATCGCTATTTTTTCATTTCTTTTTTTTCAAAATCTTCATTTTTAAAGCAATACTTAATGTGGTCTTTATTAAGATTTCTGAAATTTGGTAAGTCCATTGAAGAAAATAAAAGAATTGGAAACCTTTACTTTAGATGCTAAGGGAACAAGGACTTTTCCAGAAAAAACAACTATTCAATTGTATACATTTAGTGGTGCAGTGATGCTTCCTAATTCATTCCGATAATAGTTTATTCAGTTTAAATGAGCTATCTTAGATTACTTTTTTCACTCATGTCAGGTGTTTGGTCAAAGTTCAAGAACACTGCCTTTTGTCCATCCAAACGTAAATAACACTATGAAATCTAAAACCTTTTTTCATGTTCATTCCCCGGTACCATATAACCTGCACAGCAAAGGTCAAAAGACCACGTCAAAGTCTCAACAAAGGAAAAAGAATTGCCTTTTCGGATCTTACATCTGGGTTTAAATGACATTCAATGGAAGTAGTAAGATGTATATATTTCCCTGGGCTCTCACAGTGACATCCCACGTACTTTGTAGTATTCGATGTCAAATGTATAATGTATTTTTTAAATAATTTGATAATACCTGAGCTAAAAGTGTTTACACTTTCCTTGATCGTACCTCAGCGTTCAACATGGGTCAATATACAAATTATGAGTACAGATCCGAGGATTGATTTGTTCTTCATTCTTACTAGATATGCAGCTCCCGAAAATAGTGAGCAACGCACAAGTACCATCCTGGGGGACCAATTCATCCATTATAATGTTTGACGTGAGCGAGACTTTGCGAGTATCCTACCCACACAGTTGGCCAGATACACACATTTGGCCAAATACACTTTAGCAAGGTTTGGCTCCTGTTAGTCTTTCCAGCCCTTTATCATTATTTGAATATGATATCTCCTTAAACCGAAAAAAATGGAATATATAGCATCTATGAAATATACCTTTATTCAACATTTTCTTCGATCAAAAAGAATAATGAGACTTATTTTCATAACAATGGATATTTTAACCTCGTTTTCATTATTCATCCCGATTATTGAAAACCTGTATGATGGTTTAGTAACTGTGTTACCAGATCAGATACTTGGCCTTCTTAACATGTTTTGTCTGACTTGCTGAAGGGTATTCTTTATTCAAGATATTGTATTCTCTCTGGTCTTTTTTGTATTTGGTCCTTCCATTACTGACCGATCCCTGATCTCTTTCTTCTTCATTAAACTGAGGATTTAAAAAAAATTATGTTTACATCATGTCAGACAACATAAACTTCTTTTAAACCTATTTCATTATGAAAGTAATCTTATTTCTAAAACACTGATAAAATTCTGGTAAAACATAAAATTTTGAGGGTGACGCACAAAAGTTTAAGTTCTATATTCAGTGCATCATTAGTTTGCTTTGAATTAACTAAAATTAACCTCTACTTGGCCTCCTCTTTCTTTGTCAATTGCCAGCTAAGTTCTGAATCTCTGATCACGGTGTTACTTAACTTTCAAAAGTTTGTAAAGATGGGCCTTATACATTAAACATAGCAAATTTCAAACCCCATATATTTTCATCAATCTATTTATGTCTATCTAATCGTTTTAAAATCTCTCAATCTATAAATGTTTTTGATTATCATCTTTATTCAAGTTATTTGGATTTCTACTCTTCTCTCTGGTGTTAACTTCATAATGGATATTGAAAGTCTGCATTTATTACATGTTCTCAGAAGTACAAATTGAACACTCTATTCGTTCTGATAAATTAGCCCGAAAAAATTCCGCAATTGGTATATGGTACTATGTCAATTAATACTTTTGAGTTAATTTCATCTGCAGTCGGGATTACAATTATCACCCCGTGACAAATATCACTAAGAGGTTATATAATTCAACTATTAGGATCACTATGCAATGTGTATCGTTGTTGGTCCGGTAGCTGTATTTAAAATGTAATATTAGGGAGCACAAACAGTTTCTCAATGCTGGAACTTTTCATTGAATTCTGATTTCTATAAACTAAGGTTGTTTACATTAGCTATTTTTTATGATATCTTTAAATAAACTTGTAAGCAATAATTAATAACTCATACTATGATCAATGTTTTCATAAACTACAACATTTTGTAATAAATTCAGTTAAAAATCCATAAAAACCAGAGTATATTCAGAAATTTAAAATGTTAATATATTTTAAGTTGTTTTAATTTATTTTTTTTAAATTTATTTTATCGGAGCCTATTTTATTTCAAGACGTGCATTTAGGCTCTATTGTCAATAGCAAGAAATCATTTCAATGGTCCATAAAGGTGGTGAGGGCGATTTTTAAAAAATATTATATAAAATCATAATAAATCTTTCGTAACTTCGTAAAGATGAATTTAGTTACATTAATTGGTTATTTCAATCTTAATCCACAAATAGGGACGCTGAATTTTGGCTAGCCATGTCCCAAAATCTGAACAATTTAGCTTTTTATTTACTTCAACAATATTTACAGCATTAATAATTGCTTTAATAAAGATTGAGTTGTTAAAATTAAATTCTCAAAAATGTGCAACATCTGGGCTTAGAGAAAAATAGTATGATATTCAGTTTGGTATTGGCATTGGTTTGCCTAATTTTGTTCTTCCAGCTTAAGTCTAAATCACAGAAAAAAATCTTGAGAGATAAAGACCTTTGGGTCTGCAGCCTAATTATTTTAAAAATACAATTAAACAAATTCAAAAACATTTATTAATCAATAGAAATTAAATCAACTTCGAATATGATGTATTTTTAAAAAATAAGCATAGATATAATATAAAAAGACAGTTAAATGTTTAAAAAGTAAAAACAATTATATATATGAAAGTAACAAAAGTAATGAGATTTACCACATGGGCATTTATCTTTAAAAGTCTAATCTATCTCCTTTAAGTGTTCAATAAATATGCTTGATGGTATTTACTTTAAATAGGCAATATTGGGTATCCCATCCGAAGCAAAATATATAAATATATGAAATGAAGAGAGCCATAAAAAAGAGGGGACGATTAATGGGAGAAATACATTGAAGAATATCTAGAAAGAAAAAACGTTCAAGGCGAAAGCTAAGACGTGTCAAATCAATCAGATCTTCCGGTTTATTCTTGATCACTTCGAAATTTAGAAAGTTAGATCAGAAAGATGCTCAATTCGTATGCTTTCTAAAAGTTTATGTTTTTGCCAATCGATATACAGATGATGAGAATGACAGAAAAAGAATTCGCCTTAGACGACAAGTCGAATATGTTCAGCAAAAAAGATGTTTGTTTCAAACTGAATTTAACTGCATCAAGGCTGCACTATTTTCGAAGCTTGTTCAATATTGTTATTTTACAGTTCATCAGAAATCAAATAAACCTGGGTAATCCCATTTATATTTCATATACCTTTAGGTCACTTTTTAAAACAAAGTGTTTTAGATCCATGTTTCTTCATTCTATAACACAACTTGTTCTGTTGCAAACAGATTGTTGTCAAATTAATTTTTTTATGAATAAAATTAGTAAATTTCCTGCATTTTTACATTGAACATTTTCCCCAGAACATTAATATATAATAACAATAATAATAATAATAATAATAATAATAATAATAATAATAATAATAACAATAATGATAATAGTAATGATAATGATGATTATAATAAGTATTATTATTATCATTTAATGCTATTATCATTATTGCTATTGTTATTATTATTATCATTATCATAAACAATATTATTTCGCAGAAATTAACTCACTTAGATTTTTAAAGGCACTTTGTTTAAATCAACAATTTATTCAAATAAATATTCGCTATTTTAGTTTATTGATATATATTTATAAAAAAGAAAGACATGATAGTTTTTTCTCTTATACAAGAGGTAAATGTCTTCAAGATTATATTTTTTGGAGTCCATTTTTAAACTTGATTAAGAGACAAAGAATTCTAAAAAAGGAAATCGAATCAATTCAATGCTAGATAAAATATGTTCAACAGAACATCACCATCCTTGAATTTAGTTGTTTGAATTGGAAGCAAAATCGGTATATTATGTTAGGCACGGTGCTGTACTTATACTACTACGATAAAGATTTAGAAATTGAGTCATAAAGAGGAATGGTAGTTTCAATGAGAAATTACATAAAGTGTTGAATAGAGAAAGAAAAAGAAGATTGACAACCGTATACAAACAAAGGGAGTTGTTAGTGGGTATTTGATGGAGCCTTTCGTAAAGTGGTGCCTTGTCCGCTGTGGTTTTATTCCTATCAACCTAATTGTTGGAATATTGGACAGGGCCATTTATATCCCAGTAATATGAGCACAATAATTAGGTTCTGTTCTCCAAAAAGAAACTTGTTCGTCACTATAATCGCAACGTGAAGATGAGCCATCTATCGACACTCCTGTAGCTGCCTTAATAAAACAGCGGAAATGAGATCGTTTTCAACACGCATCATTCGAAACAGAACATTATTCACGGCCTTTGAACTTACCAATAGGGCCATATCCATCTATATAAATAGTCAATTCTATGATGTGAACACTGCATACAAATACACATGTTTATTCAAACAAATACGCCTTTGATATGATGTTTTATGAAATCTGATGAGACATATGAACCATGGTTTAATCATTTGAATATTCAATTTGACCAATAGAAAAAAATCTAATAAATGAGAAAATAATGCATATTTTGAAAATCAATAAGAATGCGATTTTTTTTAAGTAAATCAAAACAGTTTAAGTTTTAACATTAAATGGCAAAATTACATGATATAACTACTTTGATTTTTAGATGAAAAATATAGAAAGACAAATTATTAGAAAACAGTTACATAACATCTTGGAATTAAGATTCAAGTATAATATAAAGAATACAAATAGAATAATTTTTTTTGCTTTTTGTTTCCATGATCAGAAAGGATATATAAAGCAATATAAGATTCTTACCCAAAAGGGTCACAGAGTAAGTGCTTAAATTTTTATTCAACTAGTAGAATAGCTCGGCGTTGCCTGAGAAACTCATGAATAATATATGCGTATTTAAATCAAATTATAACGTAAATTCTTGTAAACTTTTAAGAGCTGTTTTGATCTTATTGGATCTCATCAATCACACGCTATGTTGTTAACATTCCTAATCTCTAGAGGATTTCGAACCTACAGACAACTTGGTGTAAAACAAAGACTCTAACGACTGGCTCATGACACAGTTATGCCTTTATAATGGCAATTTTTACTCTTTTAATGTTAATCGTAGACACGCTCAGTAGCTGAATTTTCCGATTGTCGGTTTTTGATACTTATCGGGGGTATTCCGAGAAAAAACCTAGTTAAAAACACTCCTAGACACATTAAATACATCTGTATAAATAATTATAAAAGAACATAAAAACACTCGCACACACAGCCAGACAGACAAATATCTACGTATTTATTGATAAGTTTAGATAGATATTTTTCATTGGTAAGTAATTCAAACATTATTGAACTAAAAACGTTTTAGTTTTATTTTAGTATCTTTCTACTTCCCGCAAGAAAAATATTTCACGTTTATTTTGAGGATTTTCTACAAAAAATTTAGAAAATAATAACATTTTAAGTTTCAAAACAGCAACAGAAATCCTGTAAAATCAGTTTATCAGATGTTGCTTAATGGAAACATTGTTGTCCAATTATAATCTCCCTTTCATAGGTGAAAATTCTAGATCCTAAAAGATAATGAAATGGAAGTATTTTTTTTTAAATATGCTGACATATCTAATTCCCTTGTCCAAAATAATATCCAAACAAAGCATTAATCAAAATGTTATGCTAAAAATAATAGCCTATTATGATGATAATTATCATCATAAAAGCAAGAAATACTTTCTGAAGTTTGCTCAATACCCTAATAAGAGACTAAGTTTTCATAAAATATCCCCTTTTACGGCGAAGATGGGGCTGAACAATAAGTTGACAAAAAATTGTCAAGTTTGAATTGCAGGTTTTGGCAAAAACGAAAAGTTTAATTTGACATTACTTTTGCATTATTGTTTTTGAAGGATTAAAAAAAACTGGCTTAAAATGACAAATTTTTCCACTCTATATCACTCTATATTTTTTTTATTCTATGATTTACTCTTTGGGTGGAAAAATAGGGCAAAAATGCTAATACTCCCCTAAACATCATATTATTTTCCCCACATTTGTAAGGATTTAATAATAACTGCACGATCTTTATTACAAAACATCATTGTTGCAGTGAATAATGTCGCAATAAATAAATAAATAAAAATCCGAATTATAATTGATCAGGATAGGGGACAAAGCAAGCCCTAATTTTGTGATTAATATTGAAATAACGAATTAATTAATGCAACAGAATGTCTCGTGTGAAAAGTTACGGAAATACTTCTTATCGTTTGATACACATCTTATTTTCTAAAGGTTACCACCAACCCTTTGAAAGACCATTAAAAATGATATTGGCTTTCTTCCATATATCAGTGGTAACTTGTTAGTAGCTGATCAGGGTAGACACAGTCAAAGGTTTTGCATTCC
>JAYKTE010120212.1:0-13451 GCA_036873565.1 Xipholeptos notoides | reverse complement strand
ATCTTCAGTAGCTCACACTGTTAAAACAATCTCAATAATCTCTATTGTTCTATTTGAAAAGTATAAATTGATTATTTTCATATGAGTTTTATTGATATATTTGTAAATTTATAATTTATCTATCTTCATGGAAAATTTGTTTGTTATAATGTTGAAAGAGTTGATTTGCTCAAAGAATAATTCCTCTTTGGTTGTGGGGTGGTGGTGATATGCTTATATAACCAGAATAGGAAAGACACTATTTATCTTTTATTTTCATTTTTTTTAGTTCCCCTTTCTTTATCCTGAACTTTCCCCACAGATTTCTCTGCTCCCAATTAAAATTTATTAACAATTAACAGCAGTGTTAGGCATATACAAGTTGCTTAAGTTTAATATCTATCTCTTTAATTTCAAGCTTCAAATCATTGTAAGAACATTGTATTTTTTCTAATCATTTGATTTTGCCTTTTCAGGTTAGTTTCACTTTCATTATACAAAGAAATTCCACGGTAGTTGAAAATTTTTTAAACACACAATAAAATAAAACAAATATAAAATGATTTCCATAAAGAGAGAGCGAATGATAAAGGGAGGTAAAGAGAAGTTTTTTTTAAATTTAAAAACTTACAGTATCCTCTTTACAAAATGACCTTTTTTAAATTATAAAATAGACAACCACAAACAGCCAGTTAAAAAAAAAAAAAAAAAAAAAAAAAATCTCAGAAAATGGTTTCAGTGATTTTTACCTTATAAAGGGAAGTAATTTGTTCCTCTCTAATTACTGTCTGATGATGATTGTTATTTGTGACACCAGACAAGCAGATTGATATATAGATAATGTAGTTAGAGTATTGTTAGTTGTCCTCTACATGCAGAACACGCTCGAGGCTTGATATTCTCGTAGTTTATATTAAATAATTTTAAAATAATTTTCTATTTTTTCCTAATAAATACATCAAAATATTTTGTCTTTAACTTTTATAAGAATTATTGAAATTGATTTGTGCTTCTGGGCACCTGTAAGTTTACATAAAGAGGAATACAGTGAAAGAATTTAAAAAAATAACCTTTGCTTCTACTTTCCTAATCTGTCAAGACCTACTAGCAGATTTAAATTTCCTAAAGCACCTTATGTAAAATACTGATGCCTTTTTAGAATTACATCCTGTACAAATTAGTTTGGAATTTTCTTGAGGTTCCATTCTAATTTGGTTTCCTAAGATCTGGTACAATAGACGTAGAATACCAATGAGGCAGCTGCAGACCCTTTTTGTTCATTTTTGTTGCCTGTCGTAATTTTGGAAATTTTTTATAAACAGAATATTTTCAAAAATGAATGCAGTTAGATTTGTAATATCTTGTATCTTGAACATTTTTAGCTTTTATTTTTTTAGTTATTTTTTAAAATTAATCATTTTTCAAAGTTGATTTTCCATTTTTTAATTATATGAAAACAAACATTTATTTTCAAGATTGTCTCTGAATCTGAAGAGTATTTCTTAACAGAAATAAGGAAATTGATGTAAATAAGAACATGGATTATTTAGAAGTGTTTATAATAAATTAAAATACCCATAATCTATTAAGTTAATTGATTAGTATACCCATAACTCAAATTAAAACAATTGTTTAATATACTTAAATTCCATTCAATTATTTATAAACTGGGAAATAATGAAATATCTGTAAGTATATTCTCTTTGCATAACTATATATGTTAAGTGATATAAATTATGAATAAATTTGTTTTATAATACATTACATTCAGTCAAATACAGTGTTGTGGTTTGTAAGCTTTATTGGAAAATTTTAAACATTTTTGTTGAATATCCTAAATCAGTCTTATTCTAACTCTGATATTTATTGAGAACAGATTTTATAATTTTCCTTTTTAATAAAACCAAAACTCTTCTACAGTTAACTCTTTGGGAATACTAGTATGAATATCACAAGAGATATTGGTCCATTTGAATAAAACCAAAAGTTGATAATTAGAGAAAGTATATCTTCATTTGAATTATATAGAATTATAAAGGTTACTTTTCTAACAAATTCATATGTATAAACAGATATTTAAACTAAATATCAAAATCTTGTGTGTATGTGTGTATAAAAAAAAGGAAGCATTGAGAGATATGGATTTCATCTTTTGACTCGATTTAGACAACTTGTCTTCATTTTGATTGTTTTGTTTATCGCCTTCATAATTGATCTTGGAACCCAAATGTTTTAAACTAGTGATAATATCTTAGAAATATTTTTTTGTTTCCTATTGATGATTTGTCATTTAAAGAAAATCACAAATTGATTTATCAAAACTATGCTTCAAACAAAGTATTGGTTAAAAATAACATTAACGAATACTAGCAGAGCCTGTGGAAATTCCATGGTATTTGAAATTTTTTTTTTAAATACTTCAGCAAGAACTTTCTTATCACATAAACAAACAATTAGAATGAGGTTGTCCTTCAATAGAAAATCAGTGGAATATATTTCAATCAGACTGTGAAAGAAAACCCCAAAAAACTTTTATGACTGTGAAACAAAAGACAACTTTTTATTTTAA
The DNA here is from genome assembly GCA_036873565.1 of Xipholeptos notoides. Lineage (NCBI taxonomy): Eukaryota > Metazoa > Mollusca > Cephalopoda > Idiosepiidae > Xipholeptos > Xipholeptos notoides. The sequence goes on along the minus strand of JAYKTE010120212.1, from coordinate 10,903 downwards.
AAGCCAATTACAAGCTGCATCAGTTTGTACATAAATCTATATAAATTTGGTGTATTTAAGCAGAATTTCATTCGTTATATAGGTTTCGTTAAAGAGCACTTTAATCCTCTTTTTTTCTTTTCAATTTTTTCTTGTTTTCAAACACTAGACCCCAAGGCAAAGACTCTTGTTCGAAAACATAAACGGTTGATAGGTCGTTAAACTCCAGCAAACCAAACCAACTTGTTTGTAAACAAGAAAAAATGGAAAAGAAAATCCTAAAATAGAGAATTAAATTAAAATAATTAGTATAATGAAATCTATATAACTATTTCTTTCAAATATTGAATTTTTAATTATTCATTTATTCAAATGTTTATTTTTATTTGTTCAGTTATTTTTTTTGTGTTAAGTTTTGTTTTTATTTCTTATTTGCTTATGATTTTTGCCTTTTGTAAAGTTTTTTGTTTTTACCTTATGTGTAAATGTGATATCATGTAATGTTCTCTCTCTTTCCCCCTGACTCCCCACAATGCTTTTGACTATTTTCCTACCTCCTTCTTCAGGTTTCCCAGCCAGTTGTAGACAACACATACACATATGATGTGATTATTCATGATGCGGTCAGTCTCCTTGCCTCGCAGCAGCAAGGTTCAGCCCCTGACCTTCTCACCATTTTTATTTTCAACTCCACCTATTCCTATTTATCTTTTACTTTAAACTCTGGTCATTTTTTTTTCTACTTCCTCCTTTTTTTTCTCTCCCCTAAATTCTTCCTTTCCTTGTTTTTTTTTTGTTTTTTTTTCTTTTTTGGATTCTGTCTATCTCTCCTGCTTGCAGTCTTTAAATTCGTTCTGACTTCAGACCTCTTTCTCGTCTATTTTTAAATGCAGGCAATTAAACTGAATGGATTCCAAACTGATCGCCACCCCTCCCTCCCTACTTGAAAATGAAAACAAAACAAAAAAAATATATAACTAAAAGAACCAAAACCTTCACCGTAAAAATACAGGTTGGTGGAAAAAAAAAATTTGAAATAAACCGCAAAAAAAAAGTCGGTACACATTTCATCCAGCTACTAGGATATATATTTTAGTGGTTGCATGGCTTTTCTCATTGTTAAATCCCACCAAAAAAAATGATAAAAGGAAAAAAAAAGGACATTCCTTTCATTCACTCTGTTTCTCTCACTCGTTCTATCCCTTACCCTTCACCCCACTGTAATAGTAGCTTTGATGTCTTTTAATGACTATATCACAAACGACTAAAGAATGAGTGGGACAGTTGCTTAGATTCACACTTCAAGTCATTAACAGATTTCCTGTATGCATTTTGAAGTGTTTAGTATTAAATAGCCATTCTTAAGTTATGCAATGTTTTGCTATGATTTTAAGAATTATAGTAAGACAATTAGCATTTAGAAATGATTAGTAAATTTCCTTGTTTTATTCTTGCTTGAACTTGTGTTGCATCTACAGTATTTGTTGATAAGTATTTGAACAGAATTAATTTTTTTGAAAATCTAAGCTGCATTTTAGAATTTAGCGGGGAAAAAGAAACAAAATTTTAATCATGATTAGGACTGTGACAATATACTTTTATTAAAGAATACTAGCAGAACCCGTGGAAATTCCACAGTAGTCAAAATTTTAAAAAGTACCTATCAGCAAAAACCTTCTGATCATATAAGCAGGGGTTAAAGGGCATTATTTTTTTTCAAAATCTGTTTTACAGCAGTTCAGTTTAATTTTCATTCTTGTAGAATTTGTTAAATTGTTGGTTCTAGCACAAAACTAAAAGTAAATTTTATATAAATAAAAGTTGATATGTACATAAAATTGTAACTCAATTTAAATCTATTTTCATGAAGATTTGATGCTTCTGTAAGTAATTGTTTTCATGAAAAAAAAAATGTTTGAACTGAAAGTTATAGCCGCCATATTTGACAAAATGTTTTTGATTCCAATTTGACTAACGTTTATTAGTAATAACTACAGAATTGAAAGAAATAGCAAAATAGTCAATTAATGAGTAGGTCTGTGACAAGAATATTTTTAATAAAATCATATTGTCACAGCCCTAATCATGATTTAGAAAGAGAAAATTAAATTAAACCTACCGTATTTCCCTGTATATAAGCTTTTAAAAATTAAAAAAAGAAACCTAAACATGTCTAATGTAAAAAGGAAAAGAATGTCTTATTTTGCAGTTTTTAGACCAATTATATTTAGGCACCAACCTTGATGACATAGATTACAGTATCTGGGAGTCATAATTTTGGGGCCGGATTATATGTGGGGGGAAATACGGTAGTTTTTTTTTGTTAAATTGAATAAATAGATAATTATGATTTTAATATTTTGATTCTTATTTTTCCACAAAATTTTAAAAAATACAGCTTAAATTAAAAAAAAAATCTATCTTCAAATACTTTTGACCGGTACTGTATATTGTCCATGAGGGCAGACTAAGAGCACAACTAATCACTAGGGTTAACCAAAAATGATTGTTCTCTGCATTAAATGACCTAAAAAGGTTGATATGCCGTAAATCACCAACAAACAAACAACTATAACTAGGCCCGTTCAGTGCTGATGCATCAACAAAAGCGTTGTAAGAAAATATTTTAGAATTGTCTCCGGCAACATGTAGAGCCTATCTAAATATTTAACTTACATCATAACAGATTGTAAGAACTTTACTAAGAAGACCAACATCTTAGTCTGTCCCTGTAGTTAGCATTTTAAAATGAAAAGAAACCTTATTTAAATCCTGGAATGATGATGTTAAAAGAGGCTGTAGCTTTGAATGATTGAGGGGCATATGTATCACCAAAAAGACATGGGCAAGTCTGAGGCTGACTGCTAAGCACTTAATCTTAGCAATTGTCATATAAATTCAAATTCCAGTTATGTTTACTTTTAGACCAACTCCATTGGGAAAGATATATGCTCCTCTAACTATCAGTCAAATTGTGTAACTTTTTTAACAATCCATCTAAAAAATGAAGGGCAATTTCATTGAAAAAATATCTCTAGTATTAAATGACTGTATGGAGTGACATACCATTAAAAAAAGTTAAAGCTAACCAAAAAAGACCAAAATTATTTGATGTTCAGATTCTAGTGTTGAGTGATGCTAGTAAATAAATAAAAACATGCTTCAAGAAAAATATGGTATATTCCTCAACACTGCACAACAGGATATGCATTTACATTGGTTGGCCATTTATATTTAAGTGTTCCTTTCATTAGACCGATACATTATACCCAAAATGCTTTTTAGCTTAATCACAGTAGTTGATTGGCTCTTGTATTTCCAAATAGTTATGGCTAAACAAAATTATTATTAAATTCTACGCACACACACATATATTTTTAATTTTGAGCAGATTTTACTTTGAAAAGTACTATTGTAAAAAAAAAATAGGTTTTTTGATATATCATTCTTGAATGAATACTGAAGTACATTTATCATGGCACTTCAATAGTAATTTTTATTTCCTTAACCTACTTCCATAATATATTGAACAAAGTTAGATGAAACAAATTGAATTCGAATAGTCAATTTTTTGTTATAGAATTGAATTGATTAAATAACAAACAAAATGTAAATCCTAATTATTGGAGATTATATTTTTTCCCAAATTATCATAATGAAACATTCCAATTTAAGGTTAATCAATGATGCATAGTTGTTAATTCTTCTATAATTGCAACTAGAATATATAAGATATCAACTCAAATTCTCTAGTGACTGTGGTGCCTCACAAAACGGAATGATCCTTTACTTGTATATCTCTAAATCAAATTATAACTTAAAAGCTAAGAAAACTTGTGAATACAATGTATAATAATATTTATTATAAAAAGTGAAATATTTCAAATAGCAATTGGTATTCTTGTTTAGTCCAGCTTTTTTTTTTTAGTCAGTTTTGTAACAAAAATGGTGATTTCTCGTGGATGAGTTGTTAGCCCTCAGCAGGCTAAGTAGATGAAGCTCTCACCTCACAGTGTATCAACATGCTGGGGCCTATGTTTGTCCAGAAACTCCCCTAAAGATCAGCTCATCAACCTAAACTTATGGTATTGCTCTCTACGGCCATGGAGATGTGCAAGCCTTCTTGCAACAAGGCCAGACCCAGATTGGCTGGCTCGAGATGGCAGAAACTGGTGTATCTGGTCACCTCTACAGAATGCTTCCCATCTTCACAGGAGCTTTGACAGTGATTTTTGTTCACTTGACAAACTTATTAAAAAAAAAATAGCACCTATAAGTCCATTTTTTAAAAATATTTACAAACTATGTAGAGCATAAAAGGTATTACTTAAAAGATAATTTAAAAAGGAAGAAATATTTTTTAACATAATTTGTCTTAAAATGAAATGCTGTTAATATTTAGGTGGTTGGCTTGATTACGTTGTTAATAGATATAAAAAAAAAAATTAACTATAACATTATGAATCAAGAAGTATAGCAATGATTATTTGAAATATTTTGCTTTTTTTTATCGATATCATTATTCATTGGAATCACAAGTTTTGTAATACACACAAATGAAATCAATTTCTTTTCATATAAGCTGTAATTTAATTTTATATTCTACTCAAAGAATTTTTCTACTTTTAATCTCGCTATACTGCTAGTACATTCTAATAAATATTAAATGTTATTTTGATATATGTATAAGAAAAACATAATTATTTGCTTATGATATTGTATTTTAATGCTTCTATGTAATTTCAATTCATAATTAATAATGATTCAATTTTATAATTCGGCTGCTTCTGCTTTTTGATTTTGACAGAATATAATCTTTGTCGAATGTTATATTGTACCTATTTAAACATTAATAAAAAATTTAATATGGAGAAAGAATTGAAAAAAAAAAAGCAGATGGGTAAACTTAGATTATCTCCCTTACATAAAGATATTTTGGCAATAAACTAAACTAAAATATTCCATTAAAAACCAACCACCAAAATGAAGAAATGTCTGCATTTTATTATCAACAATATAGAATAGTGTTTTGACCTTGCAATAATGACTGGAGTTCCTATTGTTGTTTGCTGTTTTTGTCATCTCTAGGAATAGTTTCCCAATTTGTCATCATTGAACCAGGAATATTTATGATTAAATAAAACTTGTTCTTTTGACTTGAAAATATTCATAGCTTTTTAAAAAGAAGCCATATTGCATGACCCTTTGTTGTATTTGTGATTAGCTCTCTTGAAATTTCATTTAACCCTCCATAAAGCTGTTTGATACTTATTTCTCTCATCCACATCCATTGGATCTTTTTAAAACTATACTCCTAAATCCTTTTCCCATTTTCAGTTATTCTATAAACCGTTTTTATGCTGATATTTTAATTTTATTTTGTGATCTAACTTTTTTGTGCTATTTTTTAGATTAAAAAAACATTCTGCTGGTTTCAATTCTGATGTACTGGGAAAGTTGGAACTTCCCCAAAACAAAGAGTTACAAAATGTAAATGCTGATCTTAGTACATTCATTTAAAAAAAAAAGTCAAATCTTAAGCACATACAGGTTAGATATATCTATAAGAATTAGCCGCATATGTAAACTTGGTTTATAGAAAAATCTCTCTTTGAAAGTCTTTATTTTTCACATTTACAAGGTTTGGGGGATGTAGTGCGAAGAAATGTTTTTGTTTTCTTTTGAAATATAAAAAACATTATTATGAAGCATTTTACACATTAATTCACTTTTTATTTTTCATTAATTGTTTTTTGTTGTTTTTCGTTTGTTTTTTTTAGTTGTTTTTTTGTTTCTTTTTTCTGCATGTTGTCAGAACTGGATAGTTTGTAGCCAATATTTGCATGCACTTTCTTTTTTTTTTTTTAATCACCCTATCAAGATTTGCTTTTTTTTTTTCATTTGTGCACTATGGATTTTTTTTTTTTTTCAATATTTTTTGTTTCAATTCAATAGACATTACAAGAAATCAAGTTTTCATTATTTAATTTATTTTTTTTTGTCTAATTTTTTCTCATGATGCTTTGTTTTGTTTGGTTATTTACATTTACAAGAGTTATACATTATTTTTATTTTGCATTTTTAGTAAAAAAGAATAGTAATTTGGTTAGAACTTAGTGAAAAGAATTATCAAAATTTATTTAAGTTTTATTTGTATTTACTTAATGTTAATTGATAAATCTTATTTTAAATTAGAAAGAAATATTTTTAGCTTAATAATTTTCTGGGTATGGAAAACTGAAAATACAAGTTCCCACTCATTCACCATATTTAGTCACAAGCTAAGTTGTGTTGAGTCTAAAAATTATTGAAACTAGTGATCAATTTGGAAATATGAAATGCCACAAGTTTAAGAGGTGTGCAACAAACTTAAAGGAAAGTTCCTGGAATTAATTTAAAAAATGGGGGAAGTCAACTTGGGCCAGTGGATAGGCAGTTGGACTTCAGAATCATAGTAAGCGAGTTCAAATCCCAACTGTTCTGTTTGCATTCATATTTGGACTAATACCCTTGGGGAAAGGTATAAGTCCCCACATTCCCTCCAGTTATTGGTTAAATGGTATATATTGTGTTATTAAAAAAACTAAGTGTGGAAAATAACCGTTAACCAAAAATGATTGTACTCAGCATTAAATGCCCCGAAAGGTTGATATGCCATAAAATACAAACGAAAAAAAAAAAAATATATTAGACTATACAAAATGTTACAATGAACCTTAATAAAATTTGATAAATTTTTTTTCTTAAGAATGATCTATTTAAAAAATAAGAGTGTAACTTTTTTTTTTATTTACTTAAAGACTGGATTGTTCTAAGTATTAAATGACTAAAAAATTTGATGGTCAAAACTAAACCGTCCAGTTGTTAAAAAATCAAAGTATGAAAATGTGATTAAATTTTGGTATTGTTGTTAGTTTATGATGAATAGATGATAATTTTAATGTGGTCAACTAGATGTTTAAGGAAATTTCCCTAAAAAAATTATAACTGTGTTACTGAGAAGTTTATTCAGTTAGAATAATTATCTGATTATTGCTATTTTATAGAATGGTTTTGTTAAAATTATAGCATCATCATCATTTTATTGAAACCTTTTCTTGTCATTGGGTTCAATTCCTATCACTGAATATAACCTAGGCTCTATCAGCTGGTTTTCTGATTCATGAAGAGAGCTTTGACCATTAGGGTAATTAAATGTAAATGCTTCACCCAGGGACATTTTCTTAGACACACCTTTTGTTCTTTATGGAACTTTTTGGGTTGTCTATAAGATACTGATATGCAGAGTTTAGTCTTAGGTTTCCAAGTTGTCATTGGCTCTGGTTGGAAAAAAAGTGGTGGTGGGGGTGGGATACTATGATTCACTCACTAAACACCTACCAAGATAAATAATGTTTAATTTTCTAATAAACTTTAGGAATTTATTAATACTGGAAAATATTTATTCTACACTTTGCATCACCTTGTTTATATTTTTGTTTATTTCAAAATTTTTATTTTTTTTTAATCCCTGAGATGAGGTATGATAAATTTTACAAGCATTATTCGGACTATCGTCCTCATCCTTATTATTCTGCTACGTTTCAACCAAATTACCCATCGGTCTTCTTCAGGTCACCTAAATTGTTGACTCATATTGTTTTTAGATCTAAATTTCAGAAAAAGAAAGATTTAAAAACAATTTAGGTCACCTGAGGAAGACCAAAGAGTAACTTGGTTAGAACGTAGCAAGGCAGGGAATAATAAGGATGAGGACAATAGTCCGAATAATGTATGTAAAATTTACTTTTTTATCTACTTTAAAAAAATTTTCTTTTATGCCAATGTTGAGTTTTATTTGTTCTTTTGTTTTTCATTTTTATCTTTTAATTTTTTTAAATCTAAATCTAAATTTGTATCATTGAATTCAAGATGAAGCATTAAATTTTAAAATAATTCTAAGATTTTATTAACAAAATCAAACAACTTTTTTGTTGAATCAAAACTACTTCTATTCAAAACTTGAAAAAACATTTTTAAGTTGTTTTTTTTTATATACAATCGAGGATAATCTAAATACAGGAATTAAACCCAAACTAATTGATTTGTGTTATTATATTTTATCTATTTATTCAAATTGGGATTTGATAATCTGCAATTGTTAGTTAAAAGCATTTTATTTCTAATTTAATTCTTAAAAGGAAAGGTTCAATATTACAATATTAATTTATTGTGTTAGTTATTTTATTTTAACCCCCTCTAACCTGAGTAGATTTTCTGTGATAGACAGATTTGTTCTAAATAGACATTGGTCTTTGAACAATTATTTGTTTGTTATTCTTTCAACTCTTAATATATTCTAGCAAGACAAGGCAATAAAAATGATTAATCTATTAATAGAACATTACAAAATTTATATAGAAATTGATATAGAAATATTAAGCAATGACTATTTTTAATGAGAAATTATGAAAAGATGAGAGGATGTTGAGATCTGTTTTGTAGTTGGAAGTATTGAAGTATTTTGCACAATTTTGAAAACCAGTCTACTGTGTTGTAAGAGTTATTGCTTAAATCCTTTCCTTCTAGCTTGAGGGACCTTATGAAAGTGCTCCATATTAACCCAAATTTTATAAATATCCTAATTCAGGGCTTCTTAAACATTTTTTTTTTTATTATGATCCCAATTTTTTTTTTTTTTTTTTTTTTGCAACCCCAGAAAAATCTCTATATATAAAAATGTAAGTGTTGGTATGTTCAATGTAACTCTTCTCAAATCCTGGGTATCATTTTATTTGAAATTTTGTGACAGTAATTTGATGGATCAGGGTATGTTTTTTATGTTATCAAAATAAAAAAAGAATTACAAACAAAAAAATATTTTTGCTAAGTCATTTTCTTCTGATTGGAAACTCATTCTCATTTTATTATGTCATTTAAACAAATTTAGCCACAGCAATGCATGGCCGGGTACAGCTAGTATTATATATGATTGATTAATCATACATGCAGAAATTTAAAATATTGCACAAATATTGTAAAAATTGTATTATATTACAATAAAATTATTATAATACAGTAAAATTGTATTTATTATAATGGAATAAAAACTATTATTATAACAACTCTATTTTGTAAGACAGCAATTCCGTTCTGGGGATTATTAAAATCTCGCGCCCCAAGATTTTCCTGAACAACCCCATTTGGGGTTGCATCCCATAGTTTAAGAAGCCCTGTCCTAATTGATTAAAGCAACATGACAAAATCCATCCACTTTCTGTAAGCTTGCGTATGTCAATTTTGAATCAATTTACTTGAACCAAAATATTATCGACCCATTTTGAATCACTTGAATTTCCTTTAAGAAATACAATCAACCATAATCAACACTTCTTTTTTTTTTTTTAGGAGTATATTTTTCATTGTTTTTTTTTAATCCTTTAGATGAGGCTTTGATAATTTGTATATTTTTATGCAGACTATCGTCCTCATCTTTATATTTGTTAAATTTACTATATTTCACATGAGACTTGATAATTTGTATATTTATTATGCAGACTATAGTCCTCATATTTATATTTGTTAAATTTACTATCCTTGAGTTTCAGCTTGATAATTTGTATATTTATTATGTGGACTAGAGTCTTCCCATTTATATGTGTTAAATTTATTTGGATATTGTTTTTCAAAATCCTTTAGATGAGCCTAGATAATTTGTATACTTATTATGCAATCTATAGTCCTCACCTTTATAGTTGTGAAATTTACTATCTTGAGATGAGGCTAGGTCATTTGTATATTTATTATGCAGACTATAGTCATAATCTTAATATTTTTTAAATTTACAAAGAATCAATCATCTGAAACAGTGTAAATTTAACAAGTATAAGGATGACTACTATAGTCTGTATAATAGATATACAAAATATGCAAGGGTTGTTCCAAAAGTAATGCCTCCTGTTTTTTTTTTAACTAAAAAAAGGTGAAGGGTTACTGAAATGGGAGTGGTACCGTTAAAATGAGCAACGTTTATGCTCCAGAATTTATTTTTCTACTTAGTCGCCACCATTCTCAATACACTTTTGCCAGCAATGAACAAGGCTGTCACCACTCTGAAATCGATGAACCCATTTCCTAACTGTGTTAACATCAACTGCATTGGCTTCATAAATGTTCAGTGACTGTTGATCAGGTCAATTTTTTTCTGCATGGATGCACAGTTATTACAGGATTGCTCTCTTAGAGTCTCACACTGTCAATATCTGCAACAGAGAGATTAAGCTTTCAGGTCATGAATGCCTAAGTTCAATTCTCATAACAATGCAGTTTGCAATCCTCTCTGATCCATTCAGGCGGAATAAAAAAAAAAAGAGAAAGAGGCATTACTTTTTTTAACATCCCTTGTATTTTACATAATCAACAGTCTATTGGAAATGAATAGTTTTTCTTACTATACTCTTCTTTTCAATTATGATAAGTATAAGTATTTTTCTTTCTGATCTCTTTTTTTTTTCTTTTTTTTCCCTATAAATATAAAAGCTGCTTTGCAAGCATGAAGTCTAATCTTTGAGCTTTATCTGACTGCATTCTTCTCTTCTTGTAAAAGACATTCATTCATAAAGTATTTCCTGAAATATCTGACACGTGTGATTCTCTTTTAATTCTAGGATTTGACCCAGTGATGATGATGGATGGTCACATTACACCAGAATACATTGATGACAATGGATTATACAATGGAAATCCTGATTATATAATGCCAGCAGGAAACTCTTTCAATGCAAGGTAGGAAGATTTGGCTCTTGTTCAATTTGCAGTACAGTAGAACTTTATATATATTTTATTAGGTGTTTTATTGAGATGAGGCATTTATAATTCAGGAATCTTTTATTAGAGGACTGTTGTCCTCATCTTGGATTAGGTGTTATTACACTACGTTTCGGCC
>JAYKTE010120101.1:0-13455 GCA_036873565.1 Xipholeptos notoides | reverse complement strand
GAGAAAGAGAGAGAGAGAGAGAGACGTATATTCTACACTAATGTGCTTTATTCTACTGTGTTTTTTTTGTGTTTTTTTTGTGTTTTTTTTTTTTGCTGCTGCGATCTCTTTTTTTGTGATGTGCACAACCGAGATTATCTTTTGCTGTATTTTAGAGCCAAACCCTCACGTAAGTGGATGACTGTGGACCTGTGTCTGTGTGTCTGTCCATCATCAGCCATCGCGTTATTTTTTTATATATTTTTATCCTTATTTTTTCAAAACAGTTCGTTTTTCCCCGCTTGCTCTCTACCCTTGTCTGACCCTATCTCTGATACATTTGTCTGCCATTCTATTGACCCGGTGTCTGTCAAAAGCCGATTTCATTTTTTAACCTTTTTTTTGTATCACCGCGTCTTCACACTTCTTCCCTTGATTTTCTTTTTTTTTTTTTTTGTCTATTTTCTTATTCATTTTTTCGCTTCTCTGTGTATTTTTTATTTACTGTTTTTATCTGTATGTCTGTTTTTATTGATTCTCGCACCTTTTTTTCATTCTTTCCTGGGTTTTAGCCATCTTTTTTCTTGCCTTTTGTCCTCTTTGTCTTCGCTCTTAACGTTCCTATCCACTTATTTCTGTCCCTCCTAATGTTTTATCTGGCTTCATACAAATATCAATAACATTTTCAGATGGACAGAAAAAACAGCACTTATTTTTTTCCCCTTTTGTTTTATGTTTTTGACCCGTCAAACCATTGCTTTGAACATTGCCTTGAACAGACTATTCCCTGCACAAACATTCCCGGGCTCACAGAAGTTTTAAAAACTGAAGCTTACAAATAATTAACCCGTTTAATTATCTTTTGTTTTTCATAGCATAAAACTTGATATGAAATTTTCAATTTTGTTTGTTGATGTTTTTTTTAATGAATCAATTTTTTTTTAAATTAGAAATATATCTTTGTGAAATTAATGAATTTGTTATAAATGTTTTCTTTTCGGTGGTGTAGCTAAGGGGGAGGGGGAGGGGATGACAATAAAGGATGGGTGACACAATGTCACCTCAATAAAAATTTTCAGCCAGGCTAAGATGCGAAAGTAGTCTGAAAATAGGAGTTTATATTATGTAATCATATTATGTCATATTTAAAAAAATTTGGTTACATAAGGTTTCGTCTGGGTTTTTCTTAATTTGACAGGTGTGTTAACCAATAGCTCTCCTAAGTTACTCCACACCTCCAATAATTAAAGTGTATCAAGTGTATGATGGGGGTATTGTTTGTTTTTTTTGTTTTACAGCATATCAACCTTAAGGGGTGTTGTCCCAACATTTTATTTATGGGGTTTTATAAGATTTCTCGATCTATTTCAAAAGTGTTTCATTCTCCAGAATGTGATGTGGGGTCAGTAGAGTGACATTTGATTTGACAACCCCAGGTGGTGTTTAATGTAACCATGCCTGTGTTTTGTAGAATTCTAGAAGTATTGCCCGGCTTTGCCTGGGCGCCGGAGTATGTCACTTTTACATAGTAATGTATTGCCCAGCCTGGCTTTGATGTTTCATTCGTGCTCATTTTGATCTGTGTTTTTGTATTCCAAGATTTTTTTCTTGTTAGAAAATGTATGTAATGAAATTAAATTACATGGTAATCTCCCTCTATCTTTTAAATGAAAGAAATAGTCATCAAATTACGTAATAATCTCATTTTAACTAATTACATAGTAATCTCATTTTTGCTCATATTGATCTGTGTTTTTTAAAATTGATATTTTGATCCTTTTGATGCTATCTTTCGGGCTCAAAGTCAATTAGAAATTGTTTCCCAGATGTGAATACCTGATGTATCACAGAAAGTCGACTTGGTACAATGGATAAACAGTCGGACTTCGGAATCGGAATACGCGAGTTTGAATTTTGATAATTCATATTTGGACGAATACCCCTAGGAAATATTTCCATCCCCATATTTCCTCCAGCTAAGGGTTAAATAGTGCATATTGTGTTATTAAAAAACACTTAACAAAAACATTGTTTATCAAACATGTTTGTTCTCGGCATTAGATGAACTAAAATGTTGACATGCCGTAAAACTAAACAAGCAAATGGCATATATCAAATTTTAAATCTCTAGACCCAAAATTGGCATGTGTCGTTTGGTAAAGACTGTTTCTAACACAAATACACACGCAGCTACCCCTACCCAGTCACACAGATAGACAATCTCACTTTTACATGGATATATGAACTTTATATCATTGTCAAAACCATCTCTTGAAAAAATGTATATTTCTCTTTTGACTAATATTTGAAATGAAAGTAAATTATAATGGTGTTTAGTGTTAAAGAAGGAATTCATTAATGAAGAGAGTTCCCATCCACATTTTTCTTCTGGGACTAGAGAATATTTAACTTCCATATCGATTTGTATATGTCTTAAATAACATTAAATAAAGGATACTTTTGCGAAATGAAAAAAATGAACATATTTGCCGTTGTTTGTTTTCTATTTTTATTAAAATAAAGGGGCTATTTTTTTTACCATATTAAAGCTTCTCTTTAAAGAAAAAAATCAAATGGATAATTAATCAAAGAAATAATATTTCGTTATTTGAATAGAATGTTGAAAACTTGGCCGGCCAAATTGTACAGTCAAAAACCACTTTGAATAGCTTAACTCTCAATCAAAAAAGCGGTCTAAAAAATGAATTATCATTCGTCTCAAATGATTACAAATCTATAAGGAGAAGCATTTTTGGTGTTTAGTTTCTATGGCATATCAACCTTTTCGATCATTTAATGGCAAGAATAATCGTGTTTATCAACATACTTAATTTATCAATATATTAATTGAATTGTTTGAGTCATACCTTTCCCAACAGTATTTGTTCGAATATAACTATAACAGAACAACTGGGATTTAAACTCGTGTATCATAATTTCAAAGCCCGACCCTTGCATTATATGGTGTGATTAAAGCACCTAATAATTGTAAACATTTTGTTTTCGATAAAATGTAAACTATTTCAAAACTGAAGTCGACATTTATTTGACTTTCTCGAAAGAATACGTATTTCAATGTTTATTTCCAAATCTTGAAGAATTATATATTGTAATGATTTAAAGCCAAGAAACTAAGCTCAGGCCTGACTCAATATGCTTTATTTTTTCTCCTTCACTGGAGAAGCTGACCAATTTTCAATGCAATTACGTTCTAAATTTATTCGTCATTGCTTGATTTCCCCAGCGCTCGTCATCAAATTAAATCATGTTCAAGAAATGACTACTGGAAATTATTGTAGCGTTAACTCAAGTAATGACATCCACATTCTGACACTACGAACCGCTTCAGCGACGTAATCTCGCTGAGACGCTGCTTATTATTTAAAATTACGAGATTTAGTGGTTACTGGAGCTTGGCTCATTGCAAGGGTTGTGAATTACTCTATGCATTACAATATGTACTAATTCACTTCCGGCTATTGGTTGGTGGTATAGAGTAGCACTGAAGGAAAAAAACGATATAAGGTCTCCCCTCTAGAGTCCCGAGTCCTACATTTATTAGAATGAAGCATTTTATTTCATTACAACGCAGAATGTTTTTGTCGGTGATCTGCCGTGAATGGAAAATTAATATGGTGAACAGAAGCCATTTACCACATATATTGTGTTCAGAAATTCTGTGTGTACCTGTCAGTGTTTATTATTTGAGACTTAGGTCTATTTTTCAGAAACTATGAGAGAGATTCCCGTTTTTTAAAATAATAAACTAGTTATTCAAAGTATTGGAAGTATTACTTTTGGAAGATATCTCTTACTATATTAAACTCATGTGATTAGGGGAATATGAATTCTCCCATTCCGAACCCACCTGCCTGCCAAAAACATTTGGTTGTGTAGTGCAACTGCTATTTTCAAAAGATCCATTCATAAAAAAGAGATTAAAAGAAAACGTTGTTATATATATAGACTGTCTTGTCACCGAACACTGACATGTGAAAGTAGTTGGGGGATTTTTTCAAAATATTGTGCATAAATTCATAAGAATTTTTCCGTAACTTTTCCCAAACAAAATTTTGTTTCACAAATGTATTCCTTCAATTTTAATTATAACCAACAAGTTGGATACAAAAATTTGTATTAGCTTTGTTCCGAAATCTTAAAAATTATAATTTTTTATTTTATTTACAGCCGTATATATTTACTGCCATCAACGAACGCTTCATTAAAGTTTGTGTTGTTATTAATAAATTTTTACAACTGTGCAACATCTGCGCTTGGCAAAAATACTACGATAGCCAGTATTGTATTGGCAGTTGTTTGCCTAGTTTTGTTCTTAAACCCTCAGTGTAGGACAGAGAAAGTAAAATCAAGACCTTTGGGTCCACAGCCTAAAATGGGATAAGATTATCGTAAATTCTGATTGCATTTTTACAGGGAAATACAAACGCTTTTCTTTAAAATAAGGTATACCACCTCGACGACTATTAATACAACTATACTAGAAATAAGAATTTCATTAATATCAATGGGATGTACCCTTATCCGGACTAATTTAGTTTCTGAAACTAAATTAGTTTTCTAGAGAGCGAGCAAATTTTAACTTATGAGAGACTGCCAAATCTTTATAAATAAATTATCTTATCTGTTATACTGAAATCCCCGGAAAATATTTTCGGGTTTATGTTTTGTTTTTTGTTTTTATTTTCAAATCGATGGTTAACTTATAGCTACAAAAAAAAAATATTACACAGATACACGGATGCCGATTTTCAGAGCAGACAGGAGGGCAAGCAAGCAGTTCTCATTTAGAAAATTGGTGAATCATAATTTTCCTACCTCAATTACCATACATCATTCATTTGTGCTTATGCCAAACTTGATGCAAAACAAAATCATTTTATCTCCCTCCCCTTTCACCGTATATTCACCCATATCTTTCTTTAACCCTCTCACTCCCATTTCTTCGTTCTCTCACACACATATACACCAGCTTATTATCGCCATATTTTCTCTATCTCTCACCCGACCAACTAGATTTCTTTTTTTCCCTCTAGATATACATATATATAAAAACACTCAAAAACTTACTGTGCACAAACAATTTCAAAACTGGAACCATATCTAGTGTTCTAATGCCCGATGCCAAAATATTTTTAGACAGCCAATGTTCTGAATTTATTAAATAGATTTCATTGTTTAATTATTTAATACCCTTGGGAAAGGTATGAATCACCACCTTCCCTCCAGATATGGACTAAATAGCGCATAAATAGCGTTTATTAGAGAAATGATTCTCCTCGACTAAAAAGGTTGATATGTCGTAAAACAAACAAACAAATTTCATTGTAAAGCTGCATAAAAATTCGCATTTAAGAAAAGATTTCTGCAAAGGATTTTTTTTCCAAATAGAAAGTGCACAGTGAGTTTCTGAACACTTTGCATCAAGATGGGCAAAATTCACTGGACTGTGAATCTATTTTAAGAGTACATAATCAGACCCTTTTATTTATTTTATTACTCGTATTTAAAACGTGGCGTAAAAGGATTAATTTTATATTTTTTGAAATTTTTGGAAACAATACTTTGATTATAGCCAATTTAATTTTTTGATACTTTTTCAATACTGCATCTATTAAGTTATTCGAATACAAAAATAAGTGATTTTTTTATTTTTTGAACTTGTACGATGTGTTTTGATTATTATCCTTCTTCAAATTGTTTTGACTTCTACTTTCATATCCACTGCCATTTCACATTTCATTTAATATTAATACCCAAATAAAGGCGAACGGGGAAGTCACTTTGGAATTGCAAGGCGCGTGTTCGAATCCCATTTTTCATTTGGGATAATAACATTGGAAAGGATAGAACCACCATTTCCATCAGGTATGGAATAAATAGAAGCATGACTTGGACATACATGCGTGTTTTAGGATGGATCTTGAATTCGAAAGTCCATTGAAACTTACCAAATGAATTTGGTGGTGAATTCAAACGTTGGATCCGACTCATTTCGATCATGGTTGATAGTCGAAATATACCAAAAAATACACAAATATGAATGTAACTGAATTCTCAATCATTTAGTTGCAACCATTGCTACGAAAAAAATATTTTATTTTGTAAATAGGGGGTTAGTCTTTAAAAATTATTACACTTATGTCATTCTGACCAGAAATTTTAATTCGTGAGTTCAAATGCATGATACAAAGATAGGTAATTGACTTTAATCCTTACAGTAAAGGCTTCTGTAAACATTGTCCTGATTGTCACATTTGCATTATCTCCGCAGCTTTGTCGTTTCGTTCTTTTTTCTTTTTTTCTAAAAATATTTTTAGACCGAAAGATGTAGCATTTAGTCGCAAGGATCAAGTCGGAAATTCAAAACAAATTAACCAAGAAAACAAATTAGCTCAAATGGAAGAATTCCCGACCTTGATAACCAGGGACTGAATGGAAAATTCGAATGGGATTTTAGTGGAAGTTAACAAGTTCGACAAAAACGATCTGAATAAGAATTGAAGGCACAATGAGCCAAACCTTATAAAGAGTGTCCCAATAACTTGGACATAAGTTAACATATTTATCACATTAATATGTATATATATGCTTTTCAATATTATGATACACCCACATTTATATACATATATATAATTATTTCATTTATAAAATATATATATATATTTCTTTCTTTTTAAATTGATAAGTACATTAACTTCTTTCCAAGTTATTAGCACACCCTATATAACAATTAGATAATAATTCTAAATTGCAACATTAACACTATTACGATTATTTTCCGTAAAAGAGAAAAAGGTAAGATCAAGTGAGAAAATAAAAATATAAAAAAACTAAACATGTGGATATATCTACTTGGTCGATTACCAACCCAAGTTAAACGCAATGTCAGTTTTACGTGCTCATTATACTCCTGGGATTTTGTAATCAGTATTGCCCTTTACCTCTTGGGTTGACAAGTATCATCCACCCGGGTTTTTGGAATCAGTGTTATCCTTACAATTAGATGAGTTATTCTTCCAAGTTAACGAGACTCATCTGCTCGAGACAGCTGAAAGTAAATGTCATGGTTTTAACTGGGATTTTAACTTATGTAATACTATTCTAGAGTCCCGACTTCTACCACTGTTCCACTCTTGCAGCCCAAGTAAATAAACCTGTTGAACGATTAGAAGAATAGAATAGAAGCCGGAATTAAAGGTTGAAGTTTGTGGAGATAAAAAGAGAAAAAATACAATAAAAAAGCGAGAAGACAGGTAAAAATAGAAAGGGTAAATATTTTGAATTGACCTTCCAACACTTTTTGAGATTCATAGATATAAGCACAATTAATCTGAGATGGAAAATAACAATGAAACTTGAGAAGCAGTGTTTACTTATTGCTTGAAAAGACATGTATAATCTTCGGTGATCAGAGAAATTGGAGAAATATTCAGGATTGTATCAAAACAATGACAAAAAGAAATCTTTCCAAATAAAAGTCAACGGCGAAAAAGAATTGTGGAAGACATTAATGTTAAGATGGGTTAAATATTACATCCAAAAAATAGTAATTGCCTTGTTATAAGAATACTTTTGTGTTCGTCTGCCCGTACCAAATTATTTTCAAAGGAAAAAATAAAAGAAAGAAAATAACAAAAAATAAGTTCTAACAATGTATCTACAATCCAAAATCAGTCTCTTTCTGGATTGTTTTTATTGGTTTTTTTTAAAACCCATATCAACATTTACCGTAGCTCAACACTGGAGAGTCCTTTTTTATCCACAATATATATATGTATATATATATATATATATAAGCGTAGACACAGTGTCAATTGCTTTTGGTGACTATCGGTTTCTCGCTTGTGTGGTCATCCGACCAAAAGAACGCCTTGTTGTTTACATTCGTGTATAATTAGTGGGACTGGAATTGGTGCGAATTGCATGATGAAAGTTAGTAAGCAAAGTGATAATCATGACGTTTCATAAAAAAATAACTCCCATCAACAATTTCTTCTACTTCCGGTCCCACTATATATAAACGAATGCAAACAACGCAGCATTTTTAGGTCTGATTTCCGCATAGGTGAAAAACTGATAGTCACCAAAGGCCGTTGTCTTCATGTCTACGCTTATATACTACACATACTCTATCATGGATATTGAGTACTCGAACTATAGATATAGGTAAAGTTATGCTACAGATTATATATATATATACTATATTTACTTGATCGAGCACTAACCCAAGTTAGGCACAAGGCCTTTTTATGTGCTCATCCCTGTGCTTTTGCAATCAGTGTTGCTCATATACATATATATGTATATACAGACACACACACCACAACACACACCACACAGACACACACACACACACACACATATATATAGGATGAACATTTTTTATATATATTTCTAGAAAATAACTACTACCGAACAATTAAACCAAAGCTGAAGAGGGGGTTGATACATTTCTCAAAAGTATTTGAGCTTAACAGTCCGACGAGGAATTAATACTGCCTTACTAGTCTAGAGTCTAAAGCGACTATAATATGTTACAAATCTGATCTTCTTATTCAGAGGTTCTCAACAACTTGCTCTTTCTCAATTTCGTTCTAGATTTAATTTTCCACTCTGTGACCCATATAGAAAACTATATATTTGACCATTTTGTTTTCATGAAAATACGATTTTAACAACAAATTTGCCAAGAGGATAAACAGACATATGGCCGTATCTACCATTCGTCTCTTCTGCTTCCATCTTTTTGTGTAGACTACAACAATCTCATGATTTCATTAATCACCCATTATAAAATACAGTTTTCAATCGCGATGGGGACGAATTATCTGATGGACTAACAAAATCTCATTTTATGAGCCGATTTGTGTCAAATGAATATGGTAATGTACTAGTACATTAGGGTAGGGGCCCAGAGGCCTATATCTGTGACATACATTTGGGTTGGAAACAAAAAATAGGCAACTTTTCTGTAACTTTTCCCTATCAAAATTTAGTTGCATTAATTAATTCGTTATTTCAATCTAAATCTACAAGATTCTGACATTTGTGCTAGATTTGTCCCAGTTTGTTATGTGTCAATATAATCGTAGTTAAATAAATTAATTTTCAACTTTCAAAATATTACAGCATAGTTTTTAGAAAGAAAAAAAATCTTGGAATTACAAAAAAATCAAAATAATCACAAAAAGAACACTAAAATTCATGCAAAGTGGAACAATAATTCTAGTAGACTTATGAATTGTAGAAATAAAATTACCGAATGAAAATAAATTCTGGCAGGGTTGAGCAGCAAAAAAAATGATTATAAACTAGCAGAAGTGATTTAAGTAAATGGATAGCTGCAGCACACTTAAACCCAGCTTTGGGGGCAGTAATTCAGATAAAATATTTTTAAGGGGTGAAAGGAAAAAGAGTATTTGAAGAACAGAGATGTGTACTGAAATAGTATTAGATACTACATTATTGCTACTTATGAATGAAAGCCACGAGACTTATAATTTACATATTATGTACTTGTAAGACAAGCAGAACCCCCAGAAATGCTCATACTATATGAGCATTTCTATGTATTGACTATAAAAGTATGTTGATAATATCTTTTGCTGTTATCATCGAATAAAGTTTAAATGAAGTTCACAAAATATCTCTTGTCATTAAAATTCGAAAAACACGGACGATTTGTCTGAAAAACCTGACCACTAATTGCAATGGGAAGTGTTTACCTCAATTGATTATTGTCGTGAAAAGATCAATTAGGTTGTAGAGAAATATATTTCTAATGGATGGGTGAGCAGTTTGATGGATGGGCCAGGAAAAAGAAGAGGTTCAGAATCAATAAGAAGGTATAATTGAAATATTACTTCAGCTCTTTTGAAAACTATGTCAATAAACAAGTTTTCTGCTCAGTAGAGAATCTGATTAAATCAAAATATATATTTTTCAAATATTTGTGCACTGAGTTTAAATCATGTGCATACTTAAGAGTGTGTTCTGTATTTCGTACAAGAGCATATTATGTACATAAAAAACTTCGGACACAGAGGCAAGTTTACTCAGGGTGAGTTACTTTGTGTTAGAAAAATATTTTTAGCGTCAATGAGATTGATCAAGACAACATGTGTAAATGGACATAAGTCTGATGTCATATTAATGTATAATCTGAGTTTTCTATTTTTTTTTACACAATCTTATTTGTATTGTCTACTCATAGGGCCTTAGGACAAAGAAAATCAAACTACTTAAAAAGTAAATGTGTAACACAAGAAATATTGAAAAATCTTTATAAGCACCATAATATTAATAGGATAATTAACATGTTAATTATCCAACCTTAGAATAATTCATAGATCTAATTTGGTAAATCTTTACAGGACATTACAATTTTGGGCACTCTAGAATCATTTTAGATTATTAACCAATCACCCCGTATTATTTTTAGATGAGGGTTATGTGGATAAGATGACTAATTGAAATTTAGGACAGAGTTGCAATAGAGGATCAAATTAACCAGCTTAAATTTTCAAATTTTGGAATTTTGTGAATAAACAAAACTTTATTTTAAAAATTGAAAATGGTGCATGCCATAAAGGTCGAAAAGGGATAGGAATTTATAAAGTGACTAGGTATTCTTCAGACACAGCGTAACGTAACAGTTATGTAACAGCACATCACTAAACACTACATAATTCTAAAACCAAAATGCTGTTGAATAATTTCAGGAATAGCTGACAGGTAATAAATAAAATCAATTTAACTTAAATAATATTTTAGATTTAAAAGTAAAATATGTTTCTTATCGTTTTTGCAATGTCGATATCTACTAAGCCTGAAGAAGAACCTGTTTTAAAGGCTATATCCTTTTAACAAATTGTGTTTTTTTTAACATTGTTCAATTAAAATCTAATCAAATAATTAAAAGATTATATAAACACGATAAAGTAGAGTTTTGTTGATTGAACGGTGACTTTGCACAGAATAGATGTCAATATTGGTGCGCTTCGAGGGCAATGATGAGCAATCAAATGTATTTAATATATTCTCGCCTTGAGCAATAAGTGTGTTCGTGGTGGTTCGGTTGGGTGAGTTTAGAAAAGAAAAGACACAGTCGTAAATTAAAGGGAGTTTCCCTTTCAACGACCGATGAATAAATCATTAAGGTATCTGACACTTGTATTTAAATATTGATGACTGGTCAGACAGACAGACAGAAAAACAGACAGACAGACGAACAGACGAGAGGTGTGATGAGAGGTTGAGGTTGGAACTAAGGAAAGAGTTCGGCAAATAAGTGGGTAAGCTGAGTGACAAGCAAATGAATGACGCCTGATCAGACAGATGGCCCAGCATTGGAGAACGACGCAAAGAACGGTTTTGGTCAAATGCCTGCCTGACTAGCATTGTCAGTGGACGGATGGAGATAGATGGAAAGGGCAAGTGGACAGAAACTATGACTACGAGGTGCACCAGCGATAAAATGGACGATTTGTGAAATACCTATCAAAGGCCGAAGTTCGTCTACAGTGACAAATAGTTTTACAGTCAGGAAAACCAAGTTAGGAAGATCGAATAAAAACTACAACACTAAATATAAGAATTAGATAAAGGCACCAGTTTGTTTTAGTTTAATGGGTATTTATCACAGTGAACTGAAAACAAAGATATAAGAGCACAAGGCCACATTTATTTTTCCCTACATGGGTTTTCTGTCGTCTAGGTGTTGCATAAAATGGGTAAATTTGAAAGTAAACACTCACTTTTATATATGGTCAATCGGAGAATAGAGGCCTGGCGGAATAATTATCAGAAGCTAATTGCAAATTATGTAAATTTTTATTGTGTTATTGTAAATGATCGCTAAAAGATTAATGAACATAAAAGGTTATGCATTTAGCCTATCGAAATTGAAACAGATACAAACCTTTAGAAAGACCAAATGTGTTTGAATATGAGATGCAAAATATATTTTGTAAATAATTGATGCGCTGGTGCCCAAAATGCAGATGTACAACAGGTTTGCATGATTTATAATAAATGAAAATGAAAACAGCAAATAAACACGGGGAAAAAAATGATAACATTATGTAAGAACAAATGAAGTACGAAAAAAATGGTTGAATAAGCAAATAAATGTTTAACATATATCAAGAGAAGTGTACAATAATAATGATAATAATAATATTAATAATACATGAAAGAAAGGAAGAAATAAATCGACAAAGGGGGCACAAGGGTACAATGAAGGAATAAAAGAACTATGCAAAAATAATGTGTAAATAAATGAAAGTATAAAATATAAACAAAAGATGTGCAAAGCTTAGATGCACAAAAGAAGTATAAAATATTAATAAAGAAAAGAAATGTAAACGATATACGAACAACATGATCTAGTATAATAATAATTGAGTAAGTGAAATAAAAAAGGCCAATTGAGAAAACTATAGAAAGTAGCGCAACAAAGCAAGAGTAACTATAATAAGAATTAAACAAAGTATGTGTAAAAACGAGAAATTATTAAAACAATGATTATAAGATAGAAAGACAAGAAGGGTTTAGTAAAACGAGATTAAAGCAAATCGGATATCTTAGTTATAAGCATACATCTTTAGCTGAACCTGGTCCGAGGGCCCAGCACTGCAAGGAGGCCCGGATGCGGACCCGCCTGAAGCTGCGCATCATAATGTGCGTTTCTCATGGCGGTGCAGACTACCGTATACAAGTACGAGCAGATCCGTGACCGGATCTTGAATTAAAGTCTTTGCTTAGGCAAGCCAATATGCACAGATCACCGGCTGCACAGCCCGTATATATGGCATTTATCTGTAAAAAGAATGGGAAAGAGAGTCCATTGCATTTTCAGTCCGGGGGTCCACCATGCTCTTAGTTCGCCCCTGGAAAGAGATAAGCACACACAGATACACACATAGATATATGTATGTATGTATGTATGTATGTATGTATGTGTGTGTGTGTATGTAGATTTATAGATATAACCAGCTTCACAGAGTTTCTTTAACTGCGACATATTTGGAAAAATGTGCCTGTCTTTTGCTGGTTTCAAAATCCATTTGCGTAACTGTGCAAAACCTATTTTGTATCCCAATAATATCACTCTAAATAATGTGCCACTTCTGTGGTATAATATGTTGTGGTTTGGTTGGGCTGAAGAGTCACCTGCGTATACCTAGAATTTAGGGGGTACGTGAGGAAAAGCGGGAGAATACACAAAATAAAGTAGGTGATCACACTCGAAACCAAGAGGCCAGCACTATATCGATAGATAAATGCATAAAATGTATATATTTCTATATAGAAATTAATAGAAATTAAAATATTAACAATTTACAATTTCACCATGAACCAGTGGAAAAATTATTTCGATAAAAAATTGTTGCTCCCTCAGACTTATATTTTCAAAAATTAAAATATATATATATATATATATATATATATATA
>JAYKTE010119990.1:0-13460 GCA_036873565.1 Xipholeptos notoides | reverse complement strand
AGCTGAGCATTTCCAGTCATGGTTTTGGCTTTATTGCTTTGTTAATGACTGATTTAGCTTTAGTGTCATCATAGGGCCATTTAGTAGGTTGAATTACACTACTTTTTTCGACTACTAGCTTTGCTTGATTAGTTGTCTTCAATGGAGCGACTTTAACTTCACGGTTTCGTTTACCCCTAGCCTTATTAGGTTTCTTGCCTAAATTTTTTGTTGGCCATTTCAGCTCCAGTAGCAAGCTTCATTTTGCAATTCACTTGAGCACCCTTACCTACAGAGCTGCTGTCTTAATATTTAGTTTGTTAACTGCACTGATATTTGCAGCACTCTCAGCTAATGTTAGTTTTCAAGCTTTTGCACTAAGTCCATCAGAATCTATTTTGGAAGAAGCAATTTTGGCTCTTTGCTTAGGAGAAGACTTCCTAATACACTTAAGTTGGTTTTGTGCTTTCAATGGTGATATGTGCGCCAACTTTTCACCCTTGGGTACATTTATAAATTTATTACCCAATGAGTAGGTTTTCTGACCACAGTTTACACCAAGGGGTACTTCCAACCTTTGTATTTCTAATTTATTTGGATTAAATCTAATCTGAGCTCGGTTTTGCTTTAACCAATCTCTGCCCAGTATTAGAGTCCAATCCAAGTTGGGAGCAGTGTATAGCTAAGACCAGGTTTTAACGCACTTTACCCGAATTGGTAACTTGACTTTGCCACTTATCTCCATTTTCTGTCTATTGGCCATTGTTAATGCTAAATTGGACTCTTTTAATCTCATTTTGCTATTTTTCAAGTCCTCAAAAATCGAGGACTTTAGAAGCGAGACTTCTGATCCAGAGTCTATTAGTGCTTCCAACTGCCTGTCCATAATGTTTACCCTGCATACCATGTCCGAGTCATTTGTGAAGGCTTTATATTTTTTGGATTCCTTTCCCTTGGAATTTTTTATAATTTCCTATTTTTGGTTTGGAAAATAATTTTTTGAACTTGTTTGTATTTTGGGGCTTACATTATCCCCATTTGTTACCTTCTTTGAGCATCTGAGATAGTTGCATTTATTTTGGGGTTTTCTTAAATCAACCGCTTTGTCATGTTGTACTGATTGTCTGCAACTGCAACAACCATGACTCTCTCCAGACAATTTACTATGGTAACCCTCCGCCTTTGGTTCTGCTAGTACTGGATGAGAGCTTATTCTCTTCTGTTGCCAACTCTAGACACTGAATGACCAGAGAAGTTGATGTGCCGTTAAAAAAAAAAAACAACCAACCAACCAACCAATCTTCTGTTGCCAATAATTCCTACATGGAAATTTATCATTTGATTTTCCCATTTCCCAAGAGCCCCAAAGATGCTCATAGAGCCTTTCGCTTTCTCTGGCTGATGACAAAGCTTCCGACAGTGTCTTCGGGTTAACTCTTGCTACTTCTTCTTTAATCAAGGGATTGCTTATGCCATCAATGAAGAATTTAGCCAGTTGTACTTGTATAGCTGACCCTTCTTTCAGCTCAGAATCCCTATAAGCCATCCTTGTAAGACTTTACATTCGACTTGCTAACTCTGCAAGCGATTCATTTTTTCCTTGCGTCACCTTAATCAATGCTCAAGCAGCATAGTGCATATTATGTTATTCAAAAAACTAAATTGGGACAAAAAAATGTTTACCAAAAATGATTGTTCTTGACATTAAATGACCTAAAAAGGTTGATATGCCTTAAAACACAAACAAACAAAACCAAATGAGGAGGATGAGAAGTCACCCACTTACTGGTCATCATGAATGGACAATAGATCTTTTTAACCTAATTAGTTTTATGTATATCCATTTTATTCGGACTGTTGTACTCTTCTTTATAGTTGTTCTCACCACATTTTGGCTATCTAATCCTTTGGCTTTCTTTACGTGTATTAAGTGTGACTGGTTAGGTATGTTGACTCTTGGAAATGTATCCACAGCAAATACTGCCCATATCTAATTTATTTTTCTGATTATCTTAAACTGTAAAACACAAATCGAAGTCAGATGTTGCCTTTAAATCTTGGCAGCTATTATCAAATATTGGGTCTAGATCTTATTCTTGATTATTGGCTTAATAGGCTCAAGATATTCTAGTTGTTTGATGCATTTTGGGCATTATCTCTACAAAGACACTTTGGTCCATTTCTTTCGTCCTGTAATGGTCATTGGTTGCATTGTATGCGCCTTTGATTGTTCAAAAGCCCCTTCAGAAGTTTAACCAAATGAATCCAAGAGT
This sequence comes from Xipholeptos notoides, assembly GCA_036873565.1. Classification (NCBI taxonomy): domain Eukaryota; kingdom Metazoa; phylum Mollusca; class Cephalopoda; family Idiosepiidae; genus Xipholeptos; species Xipholeptos notoides. Next base: position 11,208 of record JAYKTE010119990.1, on the reverse strand, counting down.
TGTGTACTTAAAAATGAACATAAAGTTAATCAATTCTTGTATGTTGTACCTAATCAGTAGAAAAGTTTAATAAAATTAGTTGAAGAAAGAAAATTTTTAAAGTTTAAAATGCATTTTGTTCTACCCTGGAGGAACTTTACTTCTAAAAATATACCTTTGCTTCCTACTAGTGTTGGGACGATTCCTAAATTTTGTCCAATACCAAATCAGATTCCAGGAAAATGTTGATTAACGATTAACTTAAAAATTCAAGAGAATCATAAATCTAAGGTATTTATTTAACGATGCAATTCCGATTCCTTCAAAAATACACGATTAACGATTCCGATTCCAAGGAATCGTCCCATCACTACTTCCTACATTAGATAATCAAGTTGAGATTGGCATGCTATAAAGTCTTTAACTGAACCAATTTCAATGATTTTATATCATTTTATTTGTTTTAACTTCTTGTGGGATCAAAAAACCAAGTGCCCCCTTTCTCCTAATCTAGGTCTGTATCCCACATCACAAATTATAATATACACATACATACAAAAATAGATGATTTCCAACAATACAGAGAAGCAAAAAAATATCACTGGAAAGAAAATTGAGAACACAGATAAGGTTTTTGGATTTTTGTCTATTAAAACTTTTCAATATATCTATTGGGGTTGCTAATAACTTTCACTACATCTTCAGAATCTTAAAATAAAATTCATTGCAAATCAAAATCATTCATTCATTCATGATAGCTTTTATTTTCTTTCAATAAAACATTTTGTTATTGGTGCCTGTCATTTGATTTTATGATATTTATAAAATTAGAAAACTATTTCTTTCAAGGAGAATATTATATGAGGATATTGAAGATATTTGAAGTAGGTAGCATCAATATATTTAAAGTAGGTAGCATAGATACAAGATTTAAGTAGCGATATAATATCCTTTACACAACTACTAGAATTGGAAGTGGAACTGACCTCCTGCATTGTGAAGCAGAACATTCTCTGAACTCAGAGAATTGCCATTGAAGACCAGCCATCTGATGAAATAGTGTTGTCATTTTTGAGGGAATGGGTACTCTCAAAATAATGATAATGTTCTTTATCTGCCATAAGATGCTGTTGTTTTAAGAGGACTTCTTGTCACTTAAGCTCAGGGGAACACAACTTGGTGCTGACAAAGTAGAGTTTCTGTTGATGTTTAATGTCATGACCCAATAGAGATCTGAGATGATGTGGCATTATATGGGTTCTGACTGGAATGGAGTGGAATGTGCTGGACTTGTCAATGACTAAAGTGACAGCTTTCATAGTGATATATGTGTGAAGCCATTGTTCTGAATATGATAATAATGTTGAAAGAATGAAGGCTGTGTTGTCACTGGAGTGGGGGAATCGCTTTTAAAGGCTTATATAAGCAATAGGCGTAATTCTTTTTGAAAAATGGTGTATAAAATCATAAGAAATTTTTCTTCATCTTTTCCCAAGCAAAACTTGGTTGCATTAATTAATTTATCTCAAATTTAATCCACAAATTGGATGCTGAAATTTTGGCTAGCTTTGTTTCAAAATCAGACCAGTCACAATGCAGCTTTTTATTTACTGCAACAATATTCACTGCTATCAATGAGGGTTTTATTAATGATTGTGTTGTTATTAAAAAATTCTCACAAATGTACAACATCAGCATATGGGGGAAAAATAGTAAGATGTTCCCTGGGAGTATTTCCATTCGCTTGACTTTTTTTTTCTTGCACCCTAAATGTAGATCACAGAATTAAAAATCCAGAGTGATATAGACCTTAGGGCTACACATTTGTTTCTTTGTAGATTACTTTCTAGATCGTAACTTTTGTTTATTATTGTATAAACTTTGATAATTTCATTAAGATTGGGCAGTTCCTTAATTTTTGTAAGAGGTGTCTTTTTATCAATCAGGTCTAGTTTTTATTTTCAATTCTTCAAAAATTAAAAGAAGAAAAAAGAGAGTTTTTCTGCTTTATGGCTGGCAACTTCTTTCTAAATGTTTTGAGTCCAAGAAAATGTGATTGACTGTATGCAGCCTGTAAATTGCTTCCCTTTTATCCCAGTGATGCTTTTACAGTTGTGTGTTACCCTTTTCTTTTTCTCGTCTATTTCAATAAAATCAAAAGAAAAGGATTTTAGAATGGGATTGGCTTTGTTAGTTTGTTTGTCTGCAACTTTACTCCCCTAAAACTTATCAATAAAATTGTTTCTGCTGAAAATAATTCGATTTATTAGTGACTAGCAGCATAATCCGGTGTTGCCTGCAAAACTCAGAAAATTTTAGGTTTGGCTAAACATGATAAAATGCTCACAATTTACAATGCAGCAACTGCATTTTTCTAGAAATTTTTACAATTAAGCACTTAAAAATGTGCACTGAAAAAATGTCTATTAACATGCAAATTGTCTGAAGGAAAACAGATTTATGAGCAAAATTAATATAAAATACTTCAACCTAAGGAAGCATTCAGCGAAAATTCGACCATAACTTCCAAACCATGCAGTGCATCTCCACAATCAACCACTCATTAAACATTCCTTTTTTTTTTTTTTACACCAGTGTGTGAATTTTGTGATGATCAAATGCAAAAAAATTGGACTCTGTCTGACCATGAGGTGAAAAAAATGTATGTGTTGACTTTGTTTAACTATTGATCTATGCCTATAAAAAATTTGAATGGCATAACTTAAAAATGTGGAACGAAAATCTATCACAGACAGACGGACTACTTTAAATATAATAGATTCGAATTAAAATTTTGAAACTTTATTTCAGTGAAACATTTGGATTTTTTGTTTCTGAGCAGACCAATCATGGTTGTAAATACTGTATGGAAACCAATAAGGAAATCTAGGTCCGAATGTTAGTAATAAATAGTTAATAAGCATAAGTAAAAATAGATAATATAATATTAGGATATATCAAAAATAAATTAAATAGAATTATGCTGAATAGAATAATACAAAAAAAACATAAAAACACATGGAAAACTTACTAGAAATAGAATATTACAAGAACAACATAAACACATTAAAACATGCGAAAAACTTAGTAAAAAAAGACACTTGACAACATAACCAAATCATCTGTTAAAAGAAAAAAAAATGCTAAATTTCAGAAAAAGATAAATCTAAAAACAATATGAGTCAATAATTTAGGTCACCTGAGGAAGACTAAAGGGTAATTTGGTTGAAACATAGCGAGACAGAGATTGATAAGTATGAGGATAATAGTCCAAATAACATTTGTAAAATTTATCATACCTCATGTCAAGGATTGTGAAAAATAATGAGAGTTGAGTTAATTATAAATTACTTATTTGGTTCATTCTTGCATCTCTTTTCTTTAATATTGAGTTGTACAGGTGATTGATATAGTCTCTCTCTGTATTGTATTTGATCAATATTGTTGTTGATCTGGAATGTCAATAAATAGGTCAATCAATAACTTTTTTTTTTTACTCTCTCTCTCTCTCTTTTAACCAGGATTTGCTTAACATGAATATGTGTACTTGAATGACCAACATTCTAAATTAATATCTACATACACCCCTCCCCCTTTTTTCTTCTTCGACCACCTCTCCCAATCAATGATTCATAGATAAACTTAATTATTGGAATTGGTAATGGGTAGTTTAGAATGAACAAAGGTTAGGTTTCTTTGTTTTATGGCCTATCAATCTTGGGATGAGGCTTAATTTTTAGATCTGTTTTTCAGACTGTGATCCTCATCCTTATTATTGTTACTTTCACAACATTTCAGCTGATGAACCCTTTGGTCTTCTTCAGGTGATCAAGCTCGATAACTTTCTTGTCGTAATCGGTAGTCTTCACAGAATTTCAAACTTAACCCTTTATTCAAATCATGGGGGTAGCCTACTCCTGTTAACTGTTAACTATGACCAAGCAGAGTGTTAAGCCTTGGAATCTGTGAAGACTTTCGATTAAAAGTTCATCGACCAAAACACTGTAAAAGTAACAATAATAAGGATGAGGACAACAGTTGGAAAAATAGATCTACAAATAATGAGAAATCCAATCCAATCCAATCCAACCCAACCCAAATTTGTCACGAGCATTAAATGCCTGCAAAGGATAAGGGTTGTGATCCATTTTTCTAGATTTAAGTAAATTAATTAATTAATATAAAATATCATTCCAAGGCAGAGTAGCAGAATATAAACAATCTACCCTTAAGAATTTAAAAAATAGATTTAAAATAAAATCCTCTTAGTATTATGGACTAATCATGAAATACATTTAGAGTCCGTTAAAAGAATAAGAAGTGAGATTTTTTTTCTTTTTAAGAGAGAAGAAATACAAAGTGTATTTCGGTCAGAGGTTTATTCGAAATCAACCAAACTTGAGAAACTGATTCACAGAAAAATGACTTCTAGAGAAAAGATAAATTGGTAGAAAAACTGGGCTTTCATGGCATTATTTACAATGAAATGGTTAAAAGAATAGAACAGTTTAGTATGGAGCGGGTATAAAAACAGTTACTGCTCTCTCTCGGGAGAATTTTTCTTTAATTTTTATCTTTCTGTTTTCAAGAACACAAATCAAATATTTTTTTTAAAATTCATTCATTTTCATGCACACACACACACATATATATATATATATATATGGCTCTACATTGCGAGTAAATCACTCGCATTTGCGAGTGAATTTTCCAGTTGGCAACTAAAAATAAAAGAAACACTTGTCTTTTTATCAATATCCATATTTCTATTTCTCTCTCTATTAATCTCCATCTGTTTCTATCTATCTATCCTAGTCTGTTTTTATCTATCTATCCTAGTCTGTTTTTATCTATCTATCCTAGTCTGTTTTTATCTATCTATCCTAGTCTGTTTCTATCTATCTATCTATCTATCTATCTTAGTTTGTTTCTATCTATCAATCAATCTCCATCCGTTTCAATCTATTTCTCTATCAATCTCCATCCGTTTCTATCTATCTCTCTATCAATCTCCATCCGTTTCTATCTATGTCTCTATTAATCTCGATCTTTCTATATCTCTCCATCTCTCTCTGTCAATCTCCATCTTTCTATCTATCTCTCTATCAATCTCCATCTGTTTCTATCTATCTATCTATGTCTGTTTCTATCTATCTATGTATCTATCTTAGTCGGTTTCTATCTATCTTAGTCTGTTTCTATCTATCTATCTATCTTAGTCTGTTTCTATCTATCTATCTATCTATCTATCTATCTATCTTAGTCTGTTTCTATCTATCTATCTATCTTAGTCTGTTTCTATCTATCTAGGTGTGTATCTATCTATCTATCTCGGTATCTCGGTGTGTTTCTATCTATCTATCTCGGTGTGTTTCAATCTATCTATCTATCTATCTCGGTATCTCGGTCTGTTTCTATCTATCTATCTATCTCGGTCTGTTTCTATCTATCTATCTATCTATCTATCTATCTCGGTCTGTTCACGTCTGGCAATCTGTCTCGGTCTGTTCACGTCTGGCAATCTGTCTCGGTCTGTTCACGTCTGGCAATCTGTCTCGGTCTGTTCACATCTGCCCAACACCCACAAAATGTTATTTTACTCCAATCTTATGAATAAATCAATAATTCAAAACTTATAAGTATAATCCATAAATATAATCCTTTTCCCTTTGAACTACTTTTACTTCTGCATAAAAATTTGTTGAATTTCTTAAGACATTTTTAAACAGCCTTATTTAAAAAGAGAGTATATTGTTCTATTTTCTATTCTATTAAACTTTTCATTGTTTGAATAATTTGACTTTGCTCGTTAATTAAAAAAGGTTGAAAAGAAATTTTTCACTGAGTATTTAGAAGATTGTTGGTGAAAAAAAAGCTGCCAGAAGATAAATGTTTTATTATTTTTAGTTGCTACTTTGAAAAATCACTTGCAAATGTGAGTGTTTCACATGCAATATAGAGCCCTGATCTATTTCAGTCTGTTAATATCTATCTATCAATCTCAGTCTGTTAATATCTATCTACCTATCCACCTATCTAATCACATTTTTTAATGACTGTAGATATTACAAAAATATTTTTTTTCATGATGTATGACGGTTTTTCTTTGTGCTGTTTTCATTTGTATTTTTCTTTGATTTTAATCTTTCTTTGTAGATATATGGGAATTGGTTTATCTACACAGGGGGTTAACATGAACAGATTACCAGGTAAGTTTTTTCTTTTATGTTTCTAAATTTAATATCGTTGGGGTGGGGGGATGATTTTTTTTCCTCGAGGTTAACGAAATGAAGATAGTCTACCTCTAGATTGAATAAAGGGTTAAATTAGTTCGAAGTTCTGTGAAATATGGCAACATGATGGTTCCCAAATTTGAAGAAAACTGAAGGATCCATTAGCAAAAAATTGTGAAAATGTACCATAATGGATCCTCACAAAGTGTTAACTAATATGTAGTTAAAGTCATTCACAACTCGCTCCCAACCAACGGCCTATGCCGTCTGATAATGTTACAAAGATTGCAATATTAAAGATGAGGACGAGTCCAAAAATTTTACCTACAAAAGCTAAGAGTTTATTTAAGATAATAATAATTACTTATTCCTTGATTTTTTTTGTTCTTGTTGATTATTTGAAAATAATATCTGCATTTGTTTTTCCTTTTCATTGCTTTTGAGCTACAAGTCCTCATTGCTTCTATTTCTGTGGGTTTTTTTTCATATCTGATGAGTCACTGTCTCCTGAATCATACAATTTGGTTCAATATTTCTTCAGTTCTAGTCATTTATTCATTTCCTTCAGTGAGGCTCCTTTCTTGTTTTCTTGGTTGATACTCAGACATGGATTTTGCATTCTGCCATCTAATGTCTATGAAGCTGTTTCAGGGAGATGGTAACATCTTTTTGAGGATATCCTTTTTTACCAAGAAAATAATGAAACCAACTTGGGAAATTCACTTTGTCCAAATGTACAGAGCAAAACCCTAAATAGAAGCTCTTTCACAATAGCGACATATCTTAAGACTGTAATACAACAAATAGGCCATCTTGTCACCACACAAAAATCTCATTTTTAATGGTCTGAAAAAAGAGTGGAAATAATATTTTTAAACAAATTGTATATAAAATCATAAGAAAATTGTCTGTAACTTATCCCAAGCAAAATCTGGTTGCATTAATTAATTGGATGCTGAAATTTTGGTTAGCTGAAATGTTACCACCAGATCTTGTTTGTTACGTTATTAAATCATCTAGCCTTCCACTCCGTCGCCATGTCCCCAGTCTGCCTTGAGCCCCATTTCCCAAAGAGGTCCCCCACTGTATTAGCTCGCTACCCTCTTGGTCTTCCTCTGGCAAGATACCATTGTTGAGGGGCACCTGGGCTGTCTCCTTTGGTACCCCACCTTTTGGGTACAAAACTATGCTCCTATTGCAGCACTGGGCTGCTGTAGAAGGCTCACTTTGTTACTTGTGTGTGTATGTGTGTGTTATTACTGGCCGTGATCCATCTAGTGTGTGTCCATCTCTGTTAGACTCTGTTTTGTGGTGAGGTTTTTCAAATAAAAATATGTTGTTTTTTTTTCTTTTGATTGCAATCGTTGTTTTGGAGAAAATAGCTAGCTGTAAGCACCCGATGTGTCGACACATTGAGTCCCCATATTCCTTCCGGCTATGGATTAAATAGCTCATATTGAGTTGCCTGACGTGACCTCTCCTGGCTGGTCTTCCAAACAAACTCAATTTTCCCCTAAAATCTACTCTTTAAATAATAAATTAAAACAAATCAATTAATTGAAACTATTTCGCTATTTCACTAAATACATTCGTTCAATAATTCTTAAATAACTCACTTGCAAAAAAAAATGCCAGTAAAATATTTCAGACCGAAAACAATTCTCTGTTTTGGATTTGAACAACATTAAAAAAACAAATTCTAAATTTCTGCTGACCACATTTTTTTAAGCTATTGTCAATTTGTAAAAATTAAATCTGTGCTCCTGGTTCAATCCCAGCCTATTCCAAACAACCAACATAACCTCATAATATTACATCTGACCAATTATGATTCAGATTTTATTCACTGCAAACAATATTCACTGCTATCAATGAGATTTATTAAAGATTGTGTTGTTATCAAATTCTTAATGCATGCACTTGGGGAAAATAGTATGATATTCTGGAGGGGGGGTATGGGCATTGAAAAGTCTAGATTGATATAGACATTTGGGCCCCAGGAGATCCACTTGGGGCATTTGATAGGCAGTTGGATTTCAGAATCATAATATGCAAGTTTGAATCCCAGTCGTTCCATTTACGCTTCCATTGGACTAATATCTTGGGGAAAGGTGTGAGTCCCCACATTCCTTCCGGCTATGGATTAAATAGCGCATATTGTGTTATATGCGTGGACAAAAAAAGGACGTTTCTCAAAAATGATTGTTTTCGGCATTAAATGACCTAAAAAGGTTGATATGCTGTAAAACACAAACAAAAAAAATATTTGGACCCACAGTCTACTAGGCATGAAACAGTTTGAGTCAGAAAATAAAGCAAAATTTATGTTTTAAACTGAGTTTAATTGACTAGTCCTAATTTTATATGCATTTTATTGGATTGAGATAGATACGTACATGTTTTTGTTTTGCTTATTTGTTTGTCGAATAGGATAATCAGTAATCTTAATCTTCAAGTCCTCTTACTCTGGATTTATTTGTAGTCAGAAAGTAGTTCTACATTCGATTTTATTTTTGAACTAAAAAGAACCTTAAAGGTAAAGACTAAAAGGTTTGTTTTAACTTGATTTTTCATTGAACATGGATTTTTTTTTTTCCCCCTTTATTTCTTTCTTTTGAATTCTATATAAATTCTAAGAATTGCCTTTTAAAAAGTGTCAACTACAAAAGACTCTTCAATAACAATAAACACCTGAAGACAAAAGAAAATACCATACATTTCTCATCTCCCTCCAATGAATTGCTATGTGGTTTTATTGTTGGTGTCTTTCTGTAGAAAAATCCACTTAAGTGATTAATAAATAAATGTTCGTCTTTCTCCCTCTATCTTTATATATTTAATACATACGTTTGTTAGGTAAAGTAATGACTTTTTTGTTTAATGAAAGGAAAAATATATTCATGGGTATTTCTTAAGAAAAATCATTACGATGCACTTAAATTTTGTTTTCTCCCCCCCAAAAAAAACCCTCCCCAAAAAACCCAAAAAAAACAATTAGCAGATATCGCCTCAATATAAAATACCGGATAATATGATGGAAAGTAATTCATCAAAGTTTCTTTATCTAACTATACATTCTTCTGTCTATCCATCTATTCCTGTCTGTCTCTGTCTCTCCCTCTCTCTCTCTCTCGTCCATATCTACAGTGTGTTAAGAAAAGTCCCTATAGATCCACATTTATTATAGGATAAAGGAGAAAAATATTAAGACATTATAATCACACACACACGCACTGTTCAGAAAGTCAGTATATAGGTTTATCTTTTTCACAAACTCCTTTAATAACAATGGCCATATATACTTTTGTAAAGTATAATCTTGCATATTATTTGAACCCCTGGTCCAATTTTCATCCTCCTCAAGAACTTTTCATGTACCTCCTTGTGTATCATGTGAAGAATGTGTATAAAAAAATGTTGTGTTTTTATTATGTGGACTCTAGCCCTCATCTTTATATTTGTTAAATTTATTATCTTGAGATGAGGCTTGATAATTTGTATATTTATTATGCGGACTAAAGTACTCATCTTTATATTTATCAAATTTACTATCCTTGAAATGAGGCTTGATAATTTTTATATTTATAATATGCACTATAGTCCTCATCTTTATATTTGTCAAATATACAACATTTTGTTTTTCAAAATCCATTAGATGAGGTATGATAATTTGTTATATTTATTATGCAAACTATAGTTCTCATTTTTGTATTTGTTAAATTCACTACGTTTTAGCTAATTAATCTTTTCACCTTCTTCAGGTGATAGTTTTTCTGTTTATAGTCTGGATCAAATCTGCATTCTGATGTTTTTGTGCTGTTAATATATGAACAGTGAGTATGGAAAGACGATTAGCAACAAATCTCCTCCAGTATCTAAACTCCAAGCTGTAGACACAAGTTTTTAAAGGTCACATGTTAATGACACGGGGGAAGGGAGTAGGGGTCATTGTTGATTTTTCTAAGTCCGTTATTTTATTTGTAATGATTTTCTCCGGTTTGCTTTCTTGCTAATGATGACCGTTTTTTCTTGGCCTGAAAAGAAAACAATTTCAAACGAAAGCAAATGGTGAAAAGTGGCCCCCCTTGCAGGCAGATGGTGGCAAGTGGGCCCTGCTGCAAGCTATCTGTGTATTTAACTGTTTTATCTAACAAGAAAATTAGCTCTTTTTTTTTTTTTTATTCATTCTTGCAATCAAACCTCAGAACATTGCAGAATTATTGTTATCATGATCATAAACAGCAGAAGCTCGACAAACGTAAGTTGAAAATTCATATAAAATCATAAACAAAACTTTAAAAAGCGTAATGGTTTTCTAATAGATTTTATTTATGATAATTTAAGAGCATAATACCTATAAAGTTAAATAGACTAATAAAGACTTTATTTATGAATAATGATCTTTTGTTTAATTATCAAAAAGCATAGAAAATTATAACCCAAGTTGAGCATTTGTGATTATTCAGCAAGATTTGTGATTTCAAAGTTTTTGAATAGTAAACTTAATTTAAAAAAAAACATTCCCAAAGCAAACACTGAGGCGCAATCATAATTAGATTTTTAGAACTTATAAAAATCAACTTTGTTGTTTCTTGTCTGGTATTCCATTGATGGGTCCATACCAAATGTTAATGGCTTTTAATCTTTTGAGATAAAGCCTTATAATCTGTATATCCATTTTTTGGATAGTCCAATATTATCTAAAAAGAAATATGAAATCCAAAATGGTAATTTCACTTATCAATTCAATAAATAGAATTTAATGACTTGTTTTGTTCTGTTCAAAAACGGTAAGAAGAGATGTTAAAAAAAGAATCTAAAAGTTTTCCTTCTAGCAGAACTATTAATATTGCAATCTCATTGGCTGGTCTTGGTTTAAAACTATTATTCAAGATGAACTCCTCTCCATGGAGACACCACTCTGTCGGCGGGGCATCAGAATACGCCGACTGCCCCCCCTCCTGCAGAGGGTAAAAGTCCCTCAATGGGGGGCCAC